>PVJI01008967.1:55177-67965 GCA_004026765.1 Micronycteris hirsuta
AGAAAAGAATGAAGAAACAAGAATTCAAAAAATGGAGGAGGGGCTCAGAAACCTCCAGGACATCTGTAAACGGCCCAACATATGGATCATAGGGCTGCCAGAAGGAGAAGAAGAAATCCAAGGAATTGAAAACTTATTTGAACACATAATGATGGAGAATTTCCCGAAGCTGGTGAAGGAAATAGACTTTTGGGAAGTCTAGGAAGCTCAGAGAGTCCCAAAGAACTTGGACCCAAAGAGGAACACACCAAGACACATCATAATTACATTGCCCAAGATTAAAAATAAGGAGAGAATCTTAGAAGCAGCAAGAGAAAAGGGGACAGTTACCTACAAAGGAATTCCCATAAGACTGTCAGCTGATTTCTCAAAAGAGACCTTACAGGCAAGAAGGGGCTGGAGAGAAGTATTCCAAGTCATGAAAGGCAAGGACCTACATCCAAGAATACTCTATCCAGAAAAGTTTTCATTTAGAATGGAAGGGCAGATAAAGTGCTCAGATAAGGTCAAGTTCAAGAAGTTCATCACCACCCAGCCTTTATTGTATGAAATGTTAAAGGGAGTTATGGTATGGAGTATAAGGTATGGAGGAATATCAACGGGGGGTGGTAGGGGGAGAGGGTGGGAATGGGGCACAGAATAAGTAGCATAGATGGTAGGTAGACAACAGACGGGGAGGTTAAGAATAGTATAAGAAGTACAGAAGCGGAAGGACTTATGTGTATGACCTATGGACAAAACTAAAGGGTGGGGAAAGGGGGGGAGGTAAGGGGGTGGGGGGCCAGAAGGGGGGGAAGAGTGGGACAGCTGTAACAGCATAATCAATAAAATACAGTTAAAAAATTTTGAGATGAAGATGAAAGAGGTGTTAATTGTCATTTTATTATTATTCTCTTATTTTCAACTTTCCAGTCTAAGATTAGTAAATGGGTAGCATTTAAAAATAATTATCTGTCTAATCTTAGTGTAGTTAATAATTATATTTTTACATTTTTAAGTCTTTTGTTTATTGTCTCTGATTTCCTTCTTTATATTTTTATTTCCGACAAGTCTTTATCCTTCTACTAAAGGGAAAGAAATGGGGTAAGTGGTGGCAGATTTTAACTGTATTCTTTAAAGGGAAATGTTAATATGAGTTCTATCTAGGTGTTGGGTTACATAAACATCTGTTATATTAGCCCCTGTAATTTTAACATTTTAAACATTTTTAACTAAAAAGTAAACTGTAGACTGGGACCTGTTTATGGAAAGCTTTGACTTCTAGGCAAAAGAGATAGAACCTTAATTGTTGATAATATTGACTATTTTTAGTAGAAGAGCAACCTAATGAAAGTAGCACTTGAAAGTTTGAGTTGGCCATCAGTGTTTAGAATGGTCTAGAAATTAATGATGAGACTGAAGAAAAGGAATTTAAGTAAATTAAGCATTCCAATTTTTGAGAAATAAGTCTTTAGAAGAGGCAGTTGCATAGGGGATTGAAAGGAAAGGGGAAGGAATACTGCTACTTTAGGTAATCATTTTGGTGAGCATTCCCAAATGCAAGTTAGGGTGCATTACTAATCCTGCTCAGTGCATTTAGTATGCTTTACTACCCATCTCACATCTAGTTCTCACCACATAAACATAAGCCCTGTGCATGAACTGGGTTAACATTCCAAATCAAGACCAAACCGAGATCGTGATCAGTAATATGGTTATTACTCCTTAGCCACTATCTGGAAGATCAACTTCTAAGAACTGTTACCAGTTATTCTGGTTTCAAATAAGTCTGACCCACCTACGAGGAACCTGTGTCTATTTGGAAAAGTTCTGATTTGCAACATAGTCCTTGGCTGCTTCTACAAGTTTCTGCAAACTTTTATGTAAGGCAGTGTCTTTATAAATGTCTGAAAGAGAAACCCTTAAGCTATTATTTAACCCCACCTTAAACAACATTGCATCACACAAACATTCTAGTTTTAAAATTATCGTTGACTTTTTCCTACTTATGACACAAATGAGTAATTTTTCCACAACTCTTTGGGCAAATTTCACCACCCTTTTCAATTTTATATTTGTTAACTCAGATCTGAGTTGAAAGTAAAAATTACTTGTAATCACCTTGGGGTTAAATAGATCTAACCTTTTCTCATATTGTATGCCATTCAACTATGATATAATCTGTGTCTTAATTTCCCAATCTATGAATCTGTGATTTCAAAGCACAAGGTGACCTGTAATCAAAAAATGATGTTTGATTGATGCTGTCACCATTTTGTCATTTTTTTTTTTCTTTTTCAGGACAGGAAATGTCTTTAAAACCCTTGTTTATTTTCCAGCACTATAAAAGAATTTTATAAAGTAATTTCAAGTTCAAAATTATTATTGAGAACTTCTGAATAGGATACTTAAAGTTTTGCTTTATTAAGTTGGCATAGATCACAAAACTCACTAATACTAATGGCTAGACTAGAGAGGCATTTAGCTCCTCTAATTATCAACAAATACAAAATATTAAACCAAATTGTGTAGCTTTATTATGTTGTGAGTCTTTCCAAGTAAAGACCACATATAACAAGCAAAAGCTGAGCAGTCTAGTTTTAATGTTTCTGATTGAAACCTTTGGCTTCTTTTTAATGGAAGTAAATGGGCATTTTAAAACTAACAAACAAAATTTTTATGTACTTCATATGAACATATGACTCATTAAAATATTTGCAACTAATCATTGAGAAAAGCACTTAAAAATTTAGAAATGAGATAAAACTTGAGGCAAAATTTATTTTTAATATCACTTTTTAAATCACAGTTGTATTCTCTTAAATTTATATGATGTAAGACTTTATTAATGTTTGAAAGCTTATATAAATAAGAGCTGCTAAATGATGTATTCTGTTTATTCCAAAGATACGATCTCACAGCCTCTGTGGCTCTCACCAGCCTTTCCTATAACGTAAGAGTCCATCAGAAGGCCTGAAAGTTCAGCCTTGACATGAGTAATTACTCTATGTTCAACACAGCTGATTTTACTGGCTTCCACTTACATGGAAACAACTGGTCCTTTTGAACTGGCAAAAGTGAACAAAATGTGGAATATGGATGCTTATTAGGTCACTTTTAGTAAATAGAACTAATAATTTAAGACATTTATCTGCAGTAGGGGTTGGCAAACTTTTTTCTGCAAAGGGCCCGGTAGGGAAGTATTTTAAGCTTGCAGGCAGTACAGTGCTGCTCTTACAGCATGCAGCCATAGACAGTACATAACAAATGAGTGTGGCTATGTTTCAAGAAACCTTTACCTACAGAAACTGACAGCAAGCCAGAATTGGCCTGTAGACTGTAGTTTGCCAACCCCTGGTCTATATTCATTTGATGTCCTCACTTTGTATTCACCTCTCTAATCAATTGGGGTTGGCTTCTCCCCACCATCCACCAAAAATACTTCTTCCAGTGTCAGTAACATTAAATCTGAAATGAAAATGAATTAGTCCTTGTCTTAGCTGATTCTTGGTAGTCTTTGACACTCGAATCACCCTTTTCTATTTAAAACTCTCCCTTTTCTCGGAGTCCGTGATGGCACTTTCCAGGGTTTGCCCTACCTCTCAAGGCATTCCTCAGCTTTTGTGTTTGCAGAGCTCAGCTATTTTATAGCCCATTCCTTAAATAATGCTGTGCATTAGGGATCTGTTCAAAATTTATATTGTTTCCAGAATAGGCAAATTTATAGGCACAGATAGTATATTGCTGGTTGCCTTGGACAATGGGCAAAAGCCAGGTAGGAGGATTGGTCGATGATAGCTAAAGCATTTGGGGTTTTTTGGGGGGATGATAAGCATGCTCTAAAATTAATTGTAGTGATAGTTGCACAGTTCTGTGAATATACTAAAACCATTGAATTACATACTTTAAATGGGTGAGTTGTGTGGTATATTAGCATCTCCATAAATCTGTTTTAAAAATTATGTTAAATTCTCCAATGTTATTATTTTTCTTAAATTGAAAATAAAACCCATGCTCCACCACTTACTGAAGCATTATAGTACACACAAAACTGTCTGCCAATACTACCTGTGTTGAATGCATAGTGATATTCCCCAAACACCATATTTCATTTTTTTATGATTTTTTTATTATTGTTCAATTACAGTTGTCCCCATTTTCCCCCATTACTCTCCCCTGCCCTATCTACCTCCCACCTCCCCTATTCAATCCTCTCCACATTGTCTTTGTCCATGAGTCCGTTATACATGTTCCTTGACCCTTCCTCTTCTTTCCCCCGCTATCCTCCTACCCCCTCCCCTCTGGTCACTGTCAGTTTGTTCTTTATTTCCATGTCTCTGGTTCTATTTTGTTCACTTGTTTGTTTTGTTGGTTAGGTTCCGCTTATAGATGAGATCATATGGTATTTGTGTTTCACTGCCTGGCTTATTTCACTTAGTGTAATGCTCTCCAGTTCCATCCATGCTGCTGTGCAGGGTAGGAGCTCCTTTCTTTCTGCTGTGTATTCCATCATGTAAATGTACCATAGTTTTTTTGATCCACTCATTTACTGATGTGCACTTAGGTTGCTTCTAGCACTTGGCTATTATAAATTGCACTGCTATGAACATCAGGGTGCATAAGTTCTTTTGAATTGGTGTTTCAGGATTCTTATGGCTTAATCCCAGCAGTGGAATTGCCAGGTCAAAAGGCAGTCCCTTTTTTTTTTAGGAAATTTCATACTGTTTTCCACAGTGGCTGCACCAATCTGCATTCCCACCAACAGTGCAGTAGGGTTCCCTTTTCTCCATACTCTCGCCAGCACTTGTTGTTTGTTGATTTGTTTATGATGGCCATTCTGACTGGTGTGAAGTGGTATCTCATTGTGTGCTTTTAATTTGCATCTCTGATGGCTAGTGATGCTGAACATCCTTTCATATGTCTCTAGGCCCTCTGTATGCCCTTTGAGAAGTATCTGTTCAGGTCCTTTGCCCATTTTTAAATTAGGTTGTTTGTCTTCCTGGAGTGGAATTGTGTGAGTTCTTTATATATTTTGGAGATTAAACCCTTGTCCGAGGTATCATTGGCAAATATATTTTCTCATACAGTTGGTTCCTTTTTCATTTTTGATGATGGTTTCCTTAGCCATTCAGAAGCTTTTTAATTTGATGTAGTTCCACTTGTTTATTCTTTCCTTTATGTCCCTTGCTCTAGAGTACATATCAGTGAAAATATTGCTGTGTGGGATTATCTGAAATTATCCTGCCTATGTTTTCCTCTAGGACTTTTATGGTATCATGACTTATATTTAGGTCTTTATCCATCTTGAGTTTATTTTTGTGTATGGTGTCAGTTGGTGGTCTAGTTTCATTTTTCTGCATGTAGCTGTCCAGATCTCCCATCACCATTTGCTGAAGAGGCTATTTTTACTCCATTTTATGCTTCTGCCCCCTTTGTCAAATACTAATTGACCATAGAGACTTGTGGTTCTTTCTGGGCTCTCTATTCTGTTCCATTGATCTATATGTCTGTTCTTATACCAGTACCAGGCTGTTTTGATTACAGTGGCCTTGTAATGCAGTTTGATACCAATATTGTGATCCTTCCTACTTTGTTCTTCTTTCTCAAAATTGCTGAAGCTATTTGGATAGTTTATAGTTCCATATAAATTTTTGAAATGCCAGCCCTGGTGGTGTGGCTCAGTGGATTTGAGCACCGGCCTGTAAACCAAAGGGTTGCCAATTCAATTCCTAGTCAGGGCACATGCCTGGGTTACGGTCCAGGTCCCCAGTTGGGGGCGCACAAGAGGCATCCACATATTGAGGTTTCTCTCCCTCTCTTTCTCCCTCCCTTCCCCTCTCTCTAAAAATAAAGAAATAAAATCTTAAATATTTAAATTTTTGAAATGCCAAACACTGTATTTCAAATGTAAAATTAAAACATTATTTATTAGCTCCTGATACGCTTAGGATTATTAAAAAATATCAACTCACTGGAACCAGTTTGTTTTTAGAGTATACATTATTAGGTCATTTGATGATTCCAAAAGGATTGTGCAAATCGTAAGCTGGTGATTAGGTTAGCAGGGAACTAACTAATGTGGATTGAAAATAGAGCTTGGTTTTCTTCTGTCACCATTACAAGTTAAAAATTTGTAATGGAACAACATGATTCCAAGTTAACAATTTATTCTAGACAGTCACTGCCTTAAATTAACCCCATAATCAAATTAGTTACTGTACCTGTCTGTCTTTCCAATTTTGGGTCCAATTTGTTGAGGGCAAAACAAAGGGCGTCCCATTATTATGTTGCAGGTTAACAGTGGAGTTTCAGGGGTCCCCTTATATAATAAATTTGGTGCCCTTCTTAACATGAAGCAGGTGCTGAACTGACCCTTTTTAGTTTGCAGAAACAGAGCTTTCACTTAGGAGAAATGTAAATTGTAACTAAATTGAGAGATTACTACACATTAAGGTGCACGTATTGGTCCTCTTTTCCTTGAACACTCACATGGCAGCACAAAATAGAAAAAACTAAACCAACATATGTTTTTATTACCTTTTTCTTGACACAGCAAATTATATTAGGTTATTTAATTTAGAATGCAAAACACACAGTAGCTCTTGAAAGTACACACACATCATCCAAATTTCTGTGTATGAATACAATAAACTGATTTTATGAACAAAGGGCATTGAACGCATAGGCTTTAAAACTATGCACTGGAAACATAACATAGTTGCAGTTTGGTGTCTGTAGTTTACCTGGAATTCCTCAGCTAGGACACTAGCACAGGTTTTGAGAAGTTAAGTAATACAGCTATTCTACATCTGTAATGATAATGCTTCAGTAATCAGATAAGTAGTTATAATTAAAATAAAGTATAATTTCCAGAAAAAGATAACATCACCTGTAATATTTGTTAGAGGAAAAAAAGCTCCATTTTTAGGCTGTCACTGCTATTAACGTAATTTCTCACTGTATTTAAGGAGCTTCATGTAGTCACATTTAAAACCTCTTACCTTGTTGATTATTTTCAGCAACCATAGCTAAATATTTCAATACCAAAGCTGAAAATCATAATGACATATCAGCATGCATATAATAAATTATAGTTAATGAATACTATAGGAGATGCATTTTGATTGACTCCAAGTTTGTGATCTGCTCATGCATAGAACATTGTAATTTCTAAGAGGACAGAAAATATGGAGATGATATGACTGCCAAACACGTTGTACTGTCTATACAAGAACAAAGTAATGTTTTAGTCACAGTGAAAGGGCATATACAGATAACAGGTTACATGTTTTAACAGCTGAAGTATTTTAGCTTACATACTTAGTGGCTATATTTCATGCACAGTTTTACACAATTTTTATGTTGAATAAATCTTTATGGTAAAAAATAGTTTGTTGTTATGTCGACAGTCAAAACTATTGTCTTTTAGCTAAAAATGTTCAAAACCACAAATATGCTTTCACCAGCTTGAGGCAGAGGCCTTCAAGTATAAGGAGCCATTTTTCAAGCTAACCAGGGAGTCAGTACCTAGAGCTCAATTACTGTGATATTTATCCCACACATTTACCGGGTAAACAACAGTTATGAGACCTACAGGACTACTGTCATCATTGGGGCAAATGCTATAGTATAATTGGAAAATCTTGTCATTTAAACAAAATCTGTTTATCTTAATACTTTCCATATATTGTATTCTTTTCCCTATGGTGACAATGTTTAAATTCAGCAACCTCCTTTTCTTAAAATTAAGCTCAATAAACATATATTATTAAGTACTAAGGTTAAGTACCATACTAGGCTATTGGACTACAGTAATGAAAATAAAGCATAGCCTCTCCCCTTGAAGAACCTAACATCTACGGTGTAAAAGTACGTAATTCCACCTAGTGTCATAGGGAAAGTCTATAATAGAGATATGCACAGGGTGCATGATGTCAGCTCAGGGGAGTATTAGGATCCAGCCAAAGGAAAGAGCTGGTACATGTACACATGTGTGCATACGTACACTCATAAGAGCCTTTGGGAGGACTGCTGGGAGAACACAGGCAACGGCATGAACAAAGACCCAAGGGGCAGCATGCAAAGTATCCTGGTCCTGCTGGTGCATTCAGTACATTAGGAGGACGCTGGAAGATGAATCAGGTCATGGGCAAGATTTCGGAATTCTTGAATGCTATGCTAATATGCTTGAAATATGAGTTCGCTTTTTACATACCGATTATCTTCTTAAATAGATAAGCATTTTGTCAAACTGTATTTTTCGAAGATTGAAAAAAGATTTGGTTGCTTAAACCCTGGGAAATGTCCTTTTTGGCTTTTACTCCATTTATTTGAGGCAGTTGTCCTTTTGTACCTTTTATCAAATCTTTTTTTTTTAAGATCTTATTTATTTATTTTTAGAGAGAGGGGAAGGGAGTAAGACAGAGAGGGAGAGAAACAGCAATGTATGGTTGCCTCTCACGTGGCCCTCACCGGGGACCTGCCCGCAACCCAGGCATGTACCCTGACTGGGAATCAAACCGGCGACCCTTTGGTTTGCAGGCCACGCTCAATCCACTGAGATACACCAGCCAGAGCCCTTTTATTAAATCTTGATATAAACTCAGGGTTTCTGATTTGCTCACTGCCCTCCTCAGACAGCAGGCCATCCGTGCCTGTGGGGTTGTGGAGCTGCTGGAACCACAGGGCCAGACGGAGAAGGAGACAACCTGCTCCCTGTTTGGGTGAAAGTGATTATTTCTGTATTCAGTATGTCCACTGGGCCAACACGTTTTTGTTTGTAATTACAGTTTTAAACATGGCAATGGTACTGTGTTAACTTTTGTGAAATTTTCACAATGGCTTTTTTTTAAACTAATGTAACCAAGACCAAGAGATTTGCTTATATATTTTTCTGAAATTTATTTGAGAAATTGAAGACTTTAACCTCACATTATACCTCTATTACTTAAGAACTTGGCATTTCATCAGCCATAGTTATCAAAATATTTACCCTCAGCATAGCTTTTATGTATTTCTGTGTAGAATGAGTTAGAGAAGGGAAGTAATGGTGCAGTTTTTTCTATAAATTAGCTTGATATGCAGGTGAAAGTGCTGTTTTATCTTGGGTTTCTATACTACTGAAGTGTAAAGAACAGTAATGAGTTCCACCACTGTATGTGAGTTAGTTCATCTTTGTGGGACTGGTTTCTCATCTGTTAAATCAGAGGGCTGAGCTAGGTTATTGCTAAAGCTCTCTCTCACCGACATACTGTAGTTCTCTACCTCAGTTCATCAGTTTTATTATATTTTCTTATGTAGGCGTGCCTTCCACATCCTTGAGTTACAGGATTGAAAAGAACCTTGGGAAATCATGTAGTCAAGCTGCTTCACAGAACAGTGGAAATTTGCCCTCACCCTCTACCCAGAATGCTTTTGCTTGCACCTCTCAAGCTGGCACCTGCTGAGGCAGAGCTTTTTGTAACATCTGTCATCTCTTTGGTTGCCAGGATTGATTCCGTTGATCTGACAGGTAGGCAGGGGATCCCTTCCTTCCTACTGTCCCATGTACATTCTTCCAGTAGTTGGGAGCTTAGCTTTGAAGGGCAGTCTGCCTACCTAGAGAAAGACCTTTCTTTGGTCAAGAATATATTCCTCCCCAGGGTTTATTTACTTTTTTATCAGTATTCTTTAAATGTGTACTGAATGACTAAGTGACAGAAATGACTAAAACTTATATGTGTGCGTAGAGTTTCATAGTTTTTTCAGTCTATGGTGGGAGCTTAAATTAGATCGCTAGTTTTTTAAACGATAATAATTAGTAAAGATAGTCAACAAATAATAACAACAAAGATACTGGACTATATTTACAATACAGTTACAGAGAATATAATCTATAGGTGTGTTTATTTCATAAATGGTACCTAATGATTTTTGTTTTACAATTCATTCAGTAAAACTTGAGATATTACTTAATTTTTATCTCTGCCTTTTATTTCTACAACTTAAAAGGAGAAAACTAAGTACTTAACAAAGCATTTATTTTATTTTATTGTTGTTCAAGTACAGTTGTCTGCATTTCCCCCCACAATTTCCCGTTACCCCAGCCATTCTCACTTCCCTCCCCTGCTTCCACCCCCTCCTTGGTTTTGTCCATGTGTCCTTTATAGTTGTTCCTGAAAACACTTCCCCCTTATTTAGATTCAACTAGGACAAGATATTAGTGTTTTTTTTCCTTTTACTAGTATCCTCTACTCATAATTTCCTGGGTGAAAAGTAATTGTGTCATTTCTGATTCTGATATCCAATTTAAGTTTAAAAGATAAGCAATGTAAATTTGGTTTAGTTCTTATCTGGTTTATACCTGTATTATTTACAGGATATTTCTGCTTGGATAATTTGTGAAGAGACTAATGCATTTCTCTCTTGGAAAATGTGTATGTGTTCCTAATTCCTAACTAATGGGGAAGCAAAGGATATTTTTACTCTCAGCTTTCATCAAGTTAGACCTCTCTGAAGACCTCTAAATTCTGTTATTATGGAAATTTTACTAATGGCTATGTGCACCATTATCCAGGTACTTGTAGACAGGGTTACAAATTAAAAATAAAAAGGAATGGGTGAACAAATACATCTTTTCTTTTAAGGAATTGTCAGGATGTTAATCTTTTCACTTTAATTTTTACTTTGCAATGTTTTCAGTAGGATGCAGAATGTTTAAGTCTGATATTAATGCCTGAGACCAGCTCAGACAATATAAGTAATAACTTTCTAAATGAGTTCTTAGTTGTAATTTTATATATATAAAGCAGAAGAAAGAGAGTAAATCTTCTAATCTCCATATGTTTAGTTAATAATATTAGTGACTTTAATGGGTTTTGCTGGAAAATGGAAGATTGAAGGCATATTTAAAAATAAGCCACCCAGTTTCATTGCCTGTATACTAACATACTGAATTATTTTGATTCATGTAATAAATGCTCACCATACATTACCACATACCACACAGAAAACATGTGTTAAGCTAGTGATACTCATCATTTTTGGAACACCTACCTCCCCTAAATATTGGCATTCCACAGGGTCAAACCCAAAGCTATCCTCTCTTCTCATACTGCCTTCTTTTCCAAGGCAATCTCATCTACTCTTAAATATCAATATATCAGTAACTCCCAAATGTAAATCTCTTACCTAAATCTCTTTTCTGGCTTTCCAGAATTATTTCATATATTTTCAGGGAAATCACACAAACATCAAGCTAATTACATCTGAAACTGCACTTTTGATTCTCCCCTTCAGATCTTCTCTACTAAAGAGTTTCCTGTCTCAGTTACATCCATCCAGTTTCTCTTGCCAGAAACCTGAGAGTCATTCTTAACTCCTTCTCTTCCCTCACCTATCTCCCCCTCTCCAACTCAAATCTGTCACTAAGTGCTACCTATTCTACCTCTAAACCACATCTGAAGTTTTTTACTTTTCTTTATCACTGTTGCCATTACATTAGACCTTTTGCCTGGACTAGTGCAGTAGCCTGCTAACTGGTGTGTCCATCTCCAGTTTGGCCAACTGCAATTTATTTACAAGTAAAAGCCAGAATGGTTGTAAATATATTTATGTCATTCTTTTTTTAAGATTTTTAAAATTTATTTTTAGACATAAAGAGAGGGGGAGAAACATCAATGTCTGCTTACCTCTTATGTGACCCCCTCCTAGGCACCTGGCCCACAGCCCAGGCATGTGCCCTGACTGGGAATTGAACCGGCAACCCTTTGGTTCACAGGCCGGTGTTCAATCCACTGAGCCACACCAACCAGGGCTATTCATATCATTCTTACACTTAAAACTCTCCAGTGACTTTCCACTGTTCTTAAAGACCTCTCCATCCATCCCAGAAAAAGTGATGGGATCTAAATTAGTTTGCTAGGGCTTGCACAGACTGGGGAGGAGCTTGACGCTTTTCGTACCACTCATGAGTTTTCTCGTTTTTCACACGCCATCTGTTAAGGACCGCATCACGAGAAGATTTATTTAACGTGCAGTTTGCCCCAAAACCCGCAGTCCCTGGCACATGTCTTAGAGATTTCTATGCGGTACGAAATGCGTTAAATAACAGAAGTGTATTTCCTCACAGTTCTGGAGGCTGGAAGTTTGAGATCTGGGTGTTGACAGGATTGGTTTTTTCTAAGGCCTCTCTTCTTGGCTTGCAGTTGGCCATCTTCCTCCAGCGTCTTCATATGGTCTTGCTTCTGTGTGTGCCCATATCCTCACCTCCTTTTCTTACAAGGTTACCAGACATACTGTGTTAGGGCCCACTTGACCCTCGTGACCTCATTTTATTGTGATTACCTCTTTACAGGCTCTCTCCAAATAGTTACATCCTGAGGTACTAAGGGTTAGGGTTTCAACATAAGAATTTGGGGGAGACACAGTTCATTATGTGACAGGCTTAAACTGATGTTCGATAGAAGAGTAAGCTTGTACAAAATGCACTACTCTGAATATCATCTCTATATTCCTTGCCTTCTCCACCGTCTTTTATCAAAATCTTTTCATCAAAATGCCAACATATTGCCTCAAATAGATGTTTAAAAAGCGCTATAAACATTGGTGTACAAGCATCTTTTTGTGTCCATGTTTTCAGTTCTTTTGGGTATACGTCGTACTCAGGAGCAGAATTGCTGGGTCATAGGTAATTCTGTTTTAACTTTTTCAGAACCTGCTAGTGTTTTCACCAGCTGCTGTACCATTTTACATTTCCACTAGCAGTGTATGAGGATTTCAGTTTCTCTATGCCCTCATCAACACTTGTTTTTCCCCCATTAAAAAAAAAA
>PVJI01008968.1:0-47101 GCA_004026765.1 Micronycteris hirsuta
ACATTTACACAATGGAATTCTATGCAGCAGAAAGGAAGAAGGAGCTTATACCCTTTGCAACAGCATGGATGGAACTGGAGAGCATTATGCTAAGTGAAGTAAGCCAGGCAGTGAGGGACAAATACCATATGATCTCACCTTTAACTGGATCATAACCAACAAAAGCAGAAAGCAAGCAAAACATAACCAGAGACATTGATATTAAGAACAATCTAATAATAGACAGGGGAGAGGGGGGAGGGGACATGGGGAGAAGGGTTTTCAGGAACCACTGTAAAGGACACATGGACAGAACTAAGGGGGAGGAGGGAGGCTGGGGGGTAGGGGAAGGGAGGAGGGGAGGGGAGAGGATGCAAATAACTAATTGAACAAAAATAAAAAAAAAAGTTGTTAGTTCCATTACCATAGGCGACTATTTCGATGAGCAACTTTTTGCTTCATATAGTGTTATATTGTTTTGTATTTACATATTTTGAATTTATGTAAATGATCACATGATATACATCTTGTTCTGTTTCTTTTTTTTTCTTTTTTTTAAGGATCCATCCATGTTGCTGTGACCAAATCTCATCTGTCGTTTCTGATTGCCACATGATGCCCCATACTGTGCACCTAGCGCATTTGACTTATCCACTCTCCCTGTGATGGACACAGGTTGCTTTCAACATTCCCTCCCCAATCACAAAGAATGCTACACTGAAGCATCCAAAACCCAATTAACTGATGGGTTTCCTTCTTTAATGAGTCTTTCTTATGTTTACGTAAAACTGAATTTATGAGATGGATTTTAGTTTTGTTTCAATTCTTTTTTACCCTTTAAAAAAATTCTTTAATATTTTACATAGTACTCCCTAGTGTAAAGGTTACTTATAGATTAGTCATGCCCTTTGCTCAAAATTGATCTGTTTTCTCTTCTTGCTTAAATTTACAATTATCATAGCTTTCTGTTGCGCTCACCGGGTGACCTATATGTTTGCAAGAACAACTAAGTTTGCATTTTTGTCATGGTAACAATACCATTTCTATAATAATTCAACATGTAAATTAGAGAAGTCCAATACTACAAGAAACAGTCAGCGAAAATCTGTCGAAGGCTGTCAGTACCATTAAAAAAAATCTTATACATTACAGAAATAGAATGGCTAGAAGATGTGTTTTTCACATATTTTTCTTTGTTTCGAAGAACCCATCTGTTAGCTATGCCATAGGTGGCTAACCCTATGGTTCAATATTTTCCTACTCTCTAGAATACTAAACCACAGTGAACTGAAAATAATAAATGTAGCTCTATTTATGGAAAAATATTCACAATGCCATTTTGGAGAGGAATCAATGAAACTGAAACTTTGCCTCACTCAAAGGTATCTTCAGAGCTAAGCTGCCAGAGGCACGTATGAGCACCTGGTGTCATACGACCTTAAGCATCTCTGGCTATGGCAGATTGTATCAGGACTATGTGCCTGGCCAAGGCAACCATATATAGACTTGGTTGTGATTTAGGAAAGGGCTTCATATGACAACTTAGTCCCAAAGAGGTGTCACAACGGGAAAATGATTAACTAAACCAATTAGATCATCTTCTTGAGGGCTCTTGAAACATGCAGAAAAATACTAAAAATGAAATAGGAAGAAGCAGCTGATAGAAAGAAACATAAAATAGTTAAAAGGTAGGCAGATTTAATTTCTGTGGTAACCAAAAAAGATTCCATTTTCCTTTAGATCTGTTTGAATATTGAGACAGTCTTTGTGTGATTCGATCCTAGAATATACTTGTTAAAAAAACAAATGATCCCAAATAAAAGCACATAAGAAGCCAAAAACCAAATTTGAAAGGAGTCATGAGAGTGAAGTAGATTCTAATTTTAGTAATTATATTTTAAGTGTTATATAAAGAAGTAAAGAGGTCATTGAACCAATGGAAACATATTCGAGTGCTTGCGTGGTTAAAAAGGGAATGGCATACTAAGCTCTGATTGTATCCATGTATAAAATGGAGGGAATAATTTATAGCTTATTTTCTCAATACAGTAACTATCAAATTCTGTACTTGGGAACACTATAATAAGCTGATGGGAAGTAAGAATATTGTCCAAGCTGGAAAGTGGTGGAAGTATGTGTCTTAGACAGTAAAATTCAGCAAATATCCATGGACTCCAATATATTCTGAAGACTTCCTTTCCGTTAGGTTATTCAGTGAGTTGTGGTCAATGTCCTGAGGGCAGATACAACATGGGTCACCTCCAAACTATGATATTTATGATTAGTTGTGAATTCTTTTTGCCTTCTCTTTGCTTGTCTTGGAGACCATGGATGCCAAGTGTTGAGATGGTGGAGCCACAGAATAGGACCTGGAAGGGTCCATGATTCACTGCTGGGAAGTGAAATGCCCTGGAGAGTATCTAGACTTGCAGAGGGTTTGTGAGAATGGGTAATAAACTTTTATGCAGAGAGCAACTGAGATTCCTGAGGTTGCTTACTATTGCCAGACTATACCGGGTGGGATTTGAATCATGGCCAATCTATTTTACTAGAAATGTTATACTCTTCCCACCACATTATATTGGCTTAAACAATAGAGAAGGCTCTAGATAGATAGGTCTCAGCTTTGTCATCTTCAATAATATGGGGGGAAAAATGAACTCCACTTAATAAGAATGTTATAAAAGCTAAATGAAAGAACTGTTTTAAAATGTAGGATTTATTTGTATTAATGTATAGTGGGGGCAACAGATCAGGGGACAATTGTCATTGAAAAGATAGTTTGTCACTCATCGTTCCCAAGAGAAGCAGGTGTATTACCTCATGCATGGCCACATTGGGAAGCACGAGGGTTGGTGGCAAAAAAAAGTAAGGGGAACACACAAGGGCAAGAGCCTTTATTATTGTTTATGTGCAAAGGAATGGTCAGGGGTGGGATTGTCTAGTATGAATGATTGTATCAGACTCTGGGGCATAGGAACTGTTTTTACTTGTATTGGTCCTGAGGTTATTAAGGCAGTTGGGTAGTGAGTGAAAGAGCCTAATAAAGGAGGTGGTTGGGGTATGGGTTTGGAATTAGTTTTGTTTATGAAAGTTGAATTGCTTATGATGTCTAGGAATTGGTAATCCCTGGAAGGGGCAGTCCCTTCAGAGTCAGCAAAGCCCCAGGAGTCAAAGCATCAGATAAAAACATGCTTAATGCAATAACATATAGGAAAAGTACCTAAGTGAGCATTTGACCCAGACTAGGCACTGATGTGGATTCAAAAGCAGGATGAAAGGAAGCAAGTGGGAGACTTAGGAGAATAGGTAGTGATGGGGGAACTCAAGAAGTTACAATTTTTTAGCTTTAAATTATAGTGAATAGGCTTAGTAATTAATCCATGTAGAAAGCAATTGTTCCAGGAACTGGAATGTATGACTGCACCTACCCTGACTCCAGGAAGCCTGCAAGCAGTCCGACCTCTATGCCTCAGGAGGACTGCGAGCGATCTAGATGGTACGATAGCTGAGCCATTGTGCTCCAGGGAAGAGACACCTGCTGCCCAGGACACAGATGAAGAATCACTGGTCAGCAGATGAAAGAATGCTGGGAAAATCGCTGGACTGTAGCTTTTATCTGATTAACCTTTTCCCCGGAATTCTAAACCTCCTACCACTTTTTTCCTAAATTCCAAACCCCTTAACTACCCTTTTCTTCTCTTTATAAAAAAGTTTGGCTTGAGATGAGATGTGAGACGGTCTTTTAGGGTACGTAATCAGTCATCTTCTCAGATAACCAGCCATCTAAATAAAGTGTCTATAAAGATTCAATCCTTGTCTCTAGTGATTGGTTCTGGCAGTGACAGGCAGCACAAACACTGACTTTTCTGGCTTCAGTAGGAGGCATTTAGAGACTGCAATATCAATCTAATTTATCTCTATGATAAAAGATACTCTTTAGAAATGTGTTGTTACATCACTCCTTTTTTTTTTTTTTTTTTTTTTGGAGCCCTAAATTAGTTCAGGTTCTTCTCCCTTTCTGTGTCATTCTCATAAGGTAAATCTCAGTGAATGACATTTTTTTTCCAGGAGACCTCCCCTCAGTCCCACCCTTCTCATCCTTATCCTCTGCTCCAGATGCTATTGGGTCTGAGATAGGATCTCCTATGCACCCCACACATTACTGTTTATGTCACTCCTACCATAGTATGGAATTTTGTGAGTATATATTTTTTGTCTATACACCCTCATTAGCCAGGAAGCAACATGAAGGGGGAGAAATTTTGAGAACGACCTCTCCTAAGCTAAAGGAATTCTCCTAATATAAGCACTCACTGCACTTATACTTCTCCTTTGTAACACTGACAATTGTTTTTCAAGATAACTTACTCAGTGTTTGTCCTGTCTTCAACTGTTGGCTCCAAAAATGTCTATCATTTTTATTGCTGTAATTCTAGCACATGGTCCTTGCTCAGCACATGTTTGTGGAATGCCTGACAGGCAGGACTTGAATCTGTCTTGTTTTTCATAATGCTCAAGCTTTTAAAACAGTGTTTGGCCCATTACAGATGCTCAGTTAAAGTTATTTGAATAAAAGAAGGTATAAATCTTCATAAAAATTCTCTAAGGTACATGTTGTTGAAAGGACTTTTAAGGGTGAGCAAATCGATGTCCAGGCAATGAAGGCTTACTTGCCCAAGACATTCAGCAAGATGGAAGCAGAGCTGGAACTCATACTGGATTCTTCTGACTCCAATGTCTGTTTTCCCTCTAACAATGCCCAGTCTTAGTGAGCCATCTGACTTGACAACAGTGGTTCAGTTTGGTGCTTGTCAATTTTTTGTATGCATACAAGTCATCTGGCAATCTGGGTCAAGTAAAGATTCTGAGTCAGTAGGTCTGATATGGCACCTGGGATTGTGCATTTCTAACAAGCTCCCCGATGATGCTCATGCTGCTGAAACAGTGACCACACTCTGAACAGCAAGGATAAAGATTGTCCTCAGAGTAATTTTCCTATCCTATAGACTTACACCTTCTACAGAGAAGTAAAGAGGAAAATTCATCAGTATAAAGAGTTCTTGTTATTAAGCAAAGGAGTATTCAAGCAAGGTAAGTTGCCTAAATTGATCAAATTCAATAGACAAGTGTTAACACTCTACCTAGTTTTGCTGTGGGGAAGAGAGGGTCTCTAACTCTGAAACCAAGGCCTTGTTTTTGTTTTCCATCAATAAGAAGCTGAAAACAACACAATTTCAGTCAAAATGAACTAACCATGAACTAAAGACTTTGTAATGGACTTCTTATGTGATGGTACAGTTGCATTGTCCTAGGATGCGTTGCCTGGAAAACTGAGATTTGCCTGTGGGAAGTTTACTAGGGAGTGAGGAAAGCGAGCTGGGGACAGGAAGAAGTTGACCTGCGGTGCATTTGCAGAAGAGGCCTGATTGATTACGTGAGAGATGTGCAACCGAAATGACCTTTGGAGTTGTCATTTTGTTTTAACTTGAGAGTTCTTTGGGTGGAGGTTTTTTTTTCATTGTTTATCCTATTACAGTTGTCCCATTTTTCCCTCTTTTAGAGTTGTCTTAAATCGAGGCAAGAAAACTGGGTCTTTATACCCCTAATGACTGCCACCCATGGGAGTGGTACCACTTGAGTGAGGTGGCTTTGACCAAATTCATAAAGAGGGATTCAGAGAGGACAGCCAGCAGCCCTCATGCCCAGAAGATGGATGAATAGGAGCCTCAGCAAAGAGGGGTTCCACAGCATTAACTATATACACTGTTCATGGAACTTAGGCAGTTCTAATAAATATCTTTAGCACTATCTCTGGGTTTTGAAAACATTACTCGGCAAACTCTCCAGAGAAATAAGCTGTCCTGATGCAAAGAGCTGGAAGCCACAAGAACAGAATGAAGCAGGGGTGTGAGTTAAAACGACAGCAGTATTCTACTACATACATATACTACCGGCTGTTTCCAGACCCTCTGAAATAATTATGCCTACTAAAATTTCATTAAACTCACAACATGTTTAATGGATCCACCCAAATATCTGTTCCTTATATTTTTCTACCTTTTTCCTTCTCAGATTTTTTCATTATAAAATGTGAAGTTTCAAACAGACGATCTATGAAATCCCAGACAGTTTTAATAAAATGCTGATTATGTAACTCCTTCTCCTTCTAAATCTCTGCCCTTATCAACTGGCTCAGAGAACAGAAACTTGGCCTAATCCTTTTTTTTATTTTCTTTTGTCCACAAACATCTATCCCAAGAAGCTAGAAATACTTAAAAAGAAAAAGGAACAATTGAATAAATACAGGCCCTTTTACATCAAAAGTCACTTTTAAACTAAAAAACTAAATTAAAATTTAGTGTAACTTTGCAGAAAATCTGGAATATAGAGAAAACAAAAGAAGACAACAATTTCAACTAATCTGTTAATATTTAATTCCATTTATACTTTCTATATAATTACAATTATATAATAATGCAATTTTGCATTCTATTCTTTTCATTTAACATTGAATATTCAAAGCATTCCCACATGTATTGAATGTCCTTTGTAATTAAATATCTTTATATTATTTCAAACAATAAATTAGAATTTACTTTAATAATCCTAATTGAGAAGACTTTGCTTATTATTATTTCTAAATTTATTTTTACTTAACGGATACAGCTTTGTCCAAAACTTTTTCCTAAAATCTGGATGATATCTTAGGTTAGAATCCCAGAAGCGAAAAAACGAAGCAGCTTTCTAGGTCAGGGGAAGCAGTTCGGATGGTCAGAGCAACAGAAAAGGCCGTGTCTGGGGAGACATTGTTTTACCAACAGAGACTCCCTCTCTACCTCAGTTGGAGGACAACATTTATGAGTGACAAATTCACAATCTGATTGTTTTGGAAGCTTCAAGATTGGTAATACACACCATAAAAAAATTAAGAGAAAAAAGGAAAAGAGGGAAGGAAAGGAGGAAGAAAGTACAAAATAATGGACAAACCTGGACTGTTCTTACACCTGTATGGATTTTGTAAATTGATCATCCACTTTCCCCCTTAACTAAAGACACTTACCTCATCTAGGGGGAACATAATCAAACAATATCACTCTGTACTCTGTTTTCGCAAAGGCTTGTGTGATGAACAAGGAGGCAGGGTTTGGAAGTCATTCTAGGTCTCAGGCAGAACATTATTATTCTAATATGTGGTTTGGAACTGGGGTGTGAAATTCTCCATTGGAGCCTTAGAAGAGAATGGAATGTTATTTCTCATTTGGAAAAACAATTTTGGAAGAACGATCTACCTTTCCAAACAAAGCTTCTTCCACTGCTAAAAATGAGAAAAAAACTAACTGAAAAGGGCAAACTCTTAAATTTCATCTTGTATTTTTCTTTTATCAGAACTACCTCATGTTCTACTAAACTTTTCTTTTTCCCAGAATATCTCTGTCTCTATCTCTCAGTTCCTTCATTTCTCTCATTTTTAAATTTCTGTTTGGCAAGGGTGACCAGCAATACCAGTTAACCTTTGAAAAACAACTTGGGAAAACTTTCAAGATGCCTAACCATAGATAATTTCATGGATCCTCTCTTCCTCTGGTATAAATAACAGGTTAAACCCAGGGCCAATGGGTAATGTCTAAATGTTTTTTGGCATAGCTCAACCAGGGTATAAAAACCCTGAGCAAGATTTAGACACACACTATTTTTTCCTCATAAATATTCTTGATCAGGTCAATGTAAGACAGCCCTGCTAGAAGTAAAATCAGTTTCAGGAAAAAAAAAAAAAAACATATATAGTGGTTAACTATTGCTGCTAGCTACGAGTGATCATGCAACCATTGACTGTGTCACTCTCTGGCTCTTAGATGAATAGTGCACTCAGGCAGGCTCCGAAGAGCAGGGAGCATGATCCTGAGTTCATTTTCAGCTGCTGCAGATAGCTTCCCTGGTGCAGGGTGCTTAATCTCTTAGCGTTTCAGTTTACGGCTCTGTGAAAGTGAGTCCGAAAAATATTAACTGACCTCTGAAGTGATTTCGTGGAGTACTATTAAAATTATGGAAAGCAAATATCAAGTACTAGATAAACATTTAAGAATAATTTTCTCCTATTTAATGGTGTTGAGTTCCTGGGCTTTTCTCTATTTTCTAATCTTTTCCTTCTCTGCACCCTCCTTTTACAGTTAGTCAGAGCCTCGGTAAGACTAGCTGAACTTTTTCTGTTGGAGGTACCTGCTCTTCTGTAATGCTCTTAGTCTGAGTCCTTTAGCATACCCGTGCAAGATGTAATTCACAATTACAGAGCTCTCAGGAAAGTGCATTTTCAGTGGAGCAAGTAGCCTAGGCACAACTGTCCGCAGACATTGTTACCTGTACGAATGTCTAGAAAAACTACTTGAGACTTGGAATATCACATTTGAAATCATTTTGACTGTGGGAAATGCTTTTTTCTGATACTTTCATTGATTTAGTCACTCAACAATTATATATTAAGCTTCCAGATGTATTTCTTGCTTTTCGGCTATGGAAATTAAGGATATAGAAGTAAAGAAGAGAAATAAAGTTTATACTCCTAGTTGGGAAATGCATATATAATCTAGTACACAAACCATACAATAATGTCAACAAAGGCCATAAGTACTATAAAGATAGTAAAATAGGGTCTCATGGGACCTTATGAAAAGGAAAATTACTTTTACGGAGTGGTCAAGGAAGGCTCTTTGAGTGGTGGCAGCTGCTCTAAGACCTGAATGTTAAGGAAACATAAACCATCAGATGAGAAATTTCCATCAGCTGCCACCACATCTGTCCACCTCATGAACTCTGCCCTCTTTCCTGGTGCTATTGATGAACGCCCCCTGCTTGTCTCTGTCTCACTTGTCAATTGGATTCCACCCTCTCTTTCCTACTCACGGAATCACATAGTAATTATCCTTTTGCTCTACTGCAAAACCCAATATTCCCTTTCTAATGGTTAATTAGATACATTGCATAGTGATACATAAACATTCTGTAATTTTTTCTATCTTACAAAAATACTTTCCAGTTACCCCTTCCATTATCCACTCCCTGACATTGGAGATTTCTGACAGTCTTTCCTCTTTGTTTCTGCCACTCCACTTCTGGAGCTACTCCCATTGTGTTTGCACTCATTGAAGCAGCTCCTGTCGAATTCACTGATAATCATAATGTTGATGAAGTCAGTGGTTAACTGTCTAAACCTGACCGATCAGTAGCCATTGACAGAGTTGATTGCTCTCCCTCCTGAAATACCAGCTTCACTAGAAACGCAGGACACCACACAAGGCAGGGTTTCTGCCCACCTGACTGTTCGCCCTTTCTCATGTCCTTTACCCTCACATTCTCTAGATTGTGAGGTTCTCTTGTAGCTCGGCTCTCACACTTTTTCTCTTCTGCCTCTATGTTCACTACTTAGGTAATTTCATGGATGTAACCCCCATCCTCATATTGGTGACTTCCTAGTTTATCTCTCCAGTTTGCCCAAATGCTTATAGCGATATCGTTGCCTGATGCATCCAAACGGAAGCCTAAAAGTATTTCAATTTAACGTGTCCAAAAAAATCCCTGAGGCCCACGAAAATAATTCATTGCCCTCACTAGAAAGGGAATCATGGAAGGAGAAGCAGCACTATGCAGAGATGCAAGCATTGCATTTCGGAACACTGTCTCCAGGGACATCGGTCATGTTGGGCAAAAGTTCAAGAGTAGGCAAGGGCTCGAGTTAAAGAGTTTGAGGAAGGCTTCTGATTTTCACAGCAGTCCAGCTGTCAGAGGCAGGACTTCTGTTCTTCCAGTGGCCAGCTACTGGTGTGATCTTTGGACTCTAGACAAGAAGAAAAAGTTTTTCTTTTTTTGGTGTGTTTGTATTCTATCTTTGAAAGAGCCTATTTTGTTTGTGGGAGACAATGTAGTAGAAATAGATTTGCCTATCTTGTTTATATTATAGTAAGCATTTATATTATTTAAAAATATTATATTACTAAAAAGTATTTGTGTGAGCAAAATAATCACTATCATTGTTATAGATATTGAAATATCAATACTACGATGTTGTGTCTGATACCGAAAATCTTATCATTAAGAACATACACCTATAAAGCAAATAGAGTTATAAATAGGACAGATCATAGTAGGTACTTCAGACCTTCAGACATTTCACCAGGTGTGATTTGATGTGAATAAATTTTAGACCTAAATGATGATGGTACATCAGGGTACAGTAGTCTTACATTTCTTGAAGGGTGTGAAATTTACTATTGTACATCAGTTTAACTAAAATATCTCTTACAATAATTCAACAGAGATAAAAACTGTCTGATATGACAAATTTAGATATTCACTTGGTTCATTATAAAAATTAAATTGCTTTTTATTGGTTAGGATGATATTGAACATGATATTCAATTTGAAAATGTCAGGGGGAAATTCAGAAAATCAAATTTATAAGGTATATATCTCATGAAATTCTAATTAGATAATTGTGTTGTACCCTTACTCTATATAATACAAAACAAAACAAAGAACATGAACAGTTTCCTGCATGAAAAGATGTAAGGTAAATAGAGAAATGAGACATTGCTACATAGGTGAGCTTATTCCTTTTAATTAACTATATTTTAAAGGGATGAACCAATTAGGATACACTGAACTTAGAAAAAGCAAAACATTTGGAAACCACACTTGTGTGTTTTTTAAATGCTTCCAATTCTCAAGTTTACGAACCCAGAACAAATACAATGAAAGACGTTGGAGAAAACCGCTAAGGAGCTATTTTGAGATGTACCCTTTTAATAAGTCAAGGTTTGATATATCCAGACAACTTAGCCTATGGAGATGTGATTTTAAGGAGATAAAATGGAGAATAAGGAAATATGGGGATAGAAAAATCCGTGGTCATTGACCAGCGTACACATTACTCCCATTGTTCTTTATACTGAATCCATGGTTTATATGAATGCTTAGTTGCTTGACTAAACTGAGAAGCACCTGCAGAAACTTGTGTACTGTCTCTTTGGTTTTCTGGAGGAATCCTCATTGCATTTGTTTTTCAGGACAACATGTCCTCCTGTCCCCTCTTTCTACTCCTTGTAGGTTTTTGAATCACAATGAACTGGCTCAGAAATGGTTTCTGTAGCTCTGAGCCAGAGACAAGGACTCTCCACTTTCTCTTGTGATCAATGTCTCTCTTGGTCCTCTTTAGCGACTTCTTGTCACTGGGGCTCTGCTGTCAACCCTGGCATCTGCTTCATGCTCCTGCTTTCTGTCCCAGGAGGGAAGCTGGAAATTTTGATTTGTAAAGGGTGCTTTTCATTGAAGTCGGAGTTCCTTTGTGGCTTTCCTACACATTGTCTCTGAAAATGTGATCTGCATGATAGATGGGAAAAACTGAGTTGAGTGATCTGCAATTTCTTCTCTCTGGATCATCAATTTATCTCTAGTTGGCTGGCAAATTTGCAGATTTCTACAGAGCTGACACTTTCAGTGGGAAAGGAAGGAGTGAGTCCCAGGTTATGGCTGGCTGGAAGCCCGTAGTGGGCCGACTGGGACAATACATGCTGGAAATGCACAACGTAAGAGAAGAACATTCTGCACTCTGGGTTGTGCTTCTACTGAATCGCCATCTGCCTCTCCCGCTGTCCCTGTCCCACTTCTCTCTGTTTCTGAAGTAGTGTGCTTCCTCTCATTTGTCTCAGGGAGCTGTGGTCAAACATCAAAAACCAACACACACACACAAAAAAAAACACTGGGATTAAAGGCATTAAAAATTCCTTTAACCGAGAGGGCTAATCAACAGGGATAAGCTGGGAAATGGCTTCAGATGCTTGGATCCTCAAGAGGGGAAATCTTAACCCTTGGTGTTGCTTCAGGTTCCAGCAAGTAATGAGGGATCTCGGGTGAATGGAGGTGAGGTGACTGCAGGCAGCAATGGGTTAAAGTGACAAGACCGGAACTGGCCAGTGTTGCTCAGCCCTGGCTTGCCGCCTCTCAGAAAGGGAGTCCATCTCCCAGTCTCTACCCACCAGCCCCTGTCCTTGTGACTTTCTGTACTTAATTGTAAGTTATTCTTCCTTCCCTCATTTTCACTTTCCTTGTGTCAGAGACGGGGTTCAAAAAGCGCTAGGACTGCGTTCCCACTGGGAGAAAAGCAGCCTCAGTGCCTGTGAGGGCCGCTCGCGCTGGCTCGGGAGCTGGTGACACTATGGAGCTTGTTAACTTCACATCTTCTTCTTTTATATTTTTTGTGATACATTTTACAGAAACCCACCCTGGGGAGAGAAGGGCCAGTTGCCTCTTTATTACACTGTAGAAGAGCCGCATTAGCGTTCCAGTCTATATATTATGAAATTAAGTGGATACCCTTGGGGTTAATTCCTTGTTGTAATTGTAATGAAAAGAAACAATTTCTAACCCTCCATTTGAGATCTATAACTATTAAAATCCACTAGTCTTGGTGACTCCTGGGGCCAGTGGAGTGCTTCAATGTGCATGAAAAAGGGCACTCCTACAGTGTCCAATATCAGTAATTTAAAAAATAACAACCTCCAAGTGGGAAAACTAACAAATGAGTTTTCCATTTAGCCCCTCCCTGCTGTTTACCCATGGTGTGTTATATTCATCAACAGTGTGAAATTATATGCACATTAAAATTACGGGCCTGGGTTCTAGGATTTTGGTTGGACCAGAGGAGGGGAAGGGTACAGCATGATGCTCTACAGGATGAAATTTAGAGTGAATCATCATAAAAGATGGAATTGCAAGAATTGGGAGAAAGGACCGTGTTTGTTCCAGGAAACCAGCACCTTGGCTTGGTCCCCTGCTGCCTCCAGAGCTTCCTCTGCTGATCTGAGAGCGGTTTCAACACACGCTTTCAGCTGCAAATTGATACATGTTTTGCTTTATAATATTTAGCCTGCTGTAATTCAGTTTATTGTCAGCAGCCAAAAAGGTACCTCCTGCATATGACATCTGATTTAATTTTTTTATTACAGCTATTATAGCCATTAAAACACCAAATTTACTAGTGTAGTATCATCTGACACAGTGTAAATCACTGGTTGGTGCATGCACAGGGGATGATGACAATAATTTAAAATAAAAGAAAGGGACAATTCAGTTCATAATAGAGTTAGTATATAAAAAGAATGAGACTTTGTGAGGCTTCTAAGGTTTCTGGTGGGAGTTCTTTTTAATAAATGTATTTGTTCCGTTGTGGTTGAAACGGTCATAGCTCTTTTTATTTCTCTCTTTTCACTCATCATGGTATGAACTGCCTCAGAGTAAAGGAAAAACAGTTGTTTGCTTGACAGAAAAGGAGCAAACTAAGAAATAATTTTAAAGATTTTATTCTATTGTCTCAAGAAATGTGATGAAACATTTTATTTAGAGATTTTTTTGGGCAATACGTTGTGTTGCATGTCAGAATTTACTAAGGAACATTTTTATTTTGGGTGACTAGACTCTGTTAATTCATGCAGCATGGCTCCTGGTCACTTGTGAAGTATCTCAGAATGCTCACGAAAAGTTATTACTCCGCTGCTGTTCTCATGCCTTTTGCAAATCTCGTCCTTCCCAAATTTGTCTCTTCGGTAGTTGGTAGTCGTTTCAGAATGCCAGCAGAGGGCTGGTAATGGCCCATCATGTTTAGGTTGCCGGCTTGTATCCGGACTAGGCAGGTTGTCTGAGGGAAATAGTTGTCCTGTCTCGATTCAGTTTCTGGCTTCCTCCAGTCCACTCTGTCAAAACATTTTGCCAGGGCTGCTCATCTGTCCCTAACTGGCCGCTTTGGAGAGAGGCTTGTGAGATGCCCTCACATGAATATTAGAGTAAAAGGGAGGACTGCTTTGCATTGAAGTCTAGTTGGGAGTATCTAACCCTTGAATGATAGATTATTTTTTATTTTTAACTTTTTATTTTGAAGTAGTTTTAGACTTATACAAAATTGCAAAAACTGTACCAGAAGTTCAAATATACCCTTCACCCAGCTTTTCCTGATATTAAAACTGACATAACCATAACACAATTATGGCAAGCAGAAAGTTAAAATTGCTATACTACTATTAAATTAATTACAGTTCATTTAAATTTCTTCAAATTCAAGATTACTTAAATTTTATCATTTTTTCTTTTAATATTTTTTTATTTATTTTTTATTTTCCAGGATCCAATTCTGCACTCTACATTGCATTTAGTTGTTATTTCTTCTTAGTCTTTTCCAGTCTGTGATAGATTCTCAGTCTTGTTTTTCAACACATTGATATTTTTCCAGGGTACTGGTCAGTTATTTTGTAGAATGTTTCTGGAATTGAGTTGGTCTGCTGTTCTATCACCATCAGATGAAGGTTAGGCATTTTGGGGAAGAACACCACAAATGTAATTTGTGAAGCACATGTGCAGAACATCAAGTAGCTAAGTCTTTTTAGTGGTGGTATTGACCATGATCACTTGGTGAAGACCATATCTGCTGGGTTTCTTCGTGACAAATTTACCATTTTTCCTGATACAGTAATTTTAACATTCAAATTTATAAGGTTTTTGCAAGAGGGTGTGTGTTTGTGTATGTCAAAAAAGAGTAATCCTTTCTCAGTTTTGTATTTATTTTTTTTTAAGATTTTATTTATTTATTTTCAGAGAGAGGAGAAAGGAGGGAGAAAGAGCAATGTATGGTTGCCTCTCACATGGCCCTCACTGGGGACCTGGCCCGCAACCCAGGCATGTGCCCCGACGGGGAATTGAACTGGGACCCTCTGGTTCCCAGCCCGTGCTCAATCCACTGAGCTACACCAGCCAGGCTCAGTTTTGTATTTAAATAAGCCTAATATTTTTTCCACACCCTGCATTTTGCAGTCCAGTTAGTACTGAAGAATTTCCAATACTTGATGAACGTCATCCTTGGTGATATGATCCTATGACAAGAACTATAATACTGGAGCATGAGAGCAGTGCAAGCTGTGGCTTGCACTTGGAGGCAAGGAGTGTATGAACCTGGTCAGTGGCAGATGTTGGCATTAGTTACTGGGCCAGGAAGATGAGCAATATATGAAGTATTATTTGAGCTGTATTCTGGAGATCACTTGTTTATTTTACTAATATGCATAATTTTTTATGTGCCTCTGTCGCCCACTATACTGTGACACCCAAGAAGTTGCAGATTGTAAACCAATGTGATCCATAATTTTTTTTTCAATCTGCAAGATCCCTTTAACCATGTATATAACATATTCACAGGTTTCAGAAAATAGGAGTAAACACCTTGGAGGCCTACCACATTTGCTGAGGGCCTGAATGAGACTCACATTATTAGTAGGAGACTAACAATATTTGCCATAGAAATGATAGCAGAAGGCAGAGACCTTTTCCTACTGTTTATTTTTTTTTTTTAAGGAATCATTACATACTAGGTGCTTGTGCTTGGTATTTTACATATGGTGCATAAGATTGGTTCATTCTCTTTATTTTTCACATGTGGAAACTAAAGTATCGGAGGGCTTAGTGATTTATATAGTTAATCGACAGAAAAGATAGAATTGTATTCTTTGATTTTTTACTCTTAACTCTTTCTCCCCATTTTTAAAAATTTTAATTTAACACTACTAATTGTTTATATTGCATTCAGTTGTTATTTCTTCTTAGTCTTTTCCAATCTGTTACAGATTCTGTGGCAAAGAAAACAATTAGGTTGGTAAAGTTTCCTGTAGCCCAGTTCTCTTCCTGCTTTTCTCTTATCTATCGTCTATCTCTATTATCTGCTATTCTGTTAAACAATAACCTTTGAAGTCTTGGTATGGAAAATCAGAACCAGAAGGGAAAAGTGGCCATGAATTGATCAAATGGACCATGAACTGAAAAAGTAAAAACCAATCAAATAATTTTATTAATATTTTAAAATTAAAAAATAAATCTGAGTACAATAAAAGCTAAGTTTTCTTTCTAGGGGTTATAAAATTTTCAACAGTCATGTTGGTCTCTAATTTACACAGGTCACATTGGAACTGTGTTAGTAAAGGGGGCTCATGAAGAAATTAATATTATTATAATTGATAATTGCTGGGTCAAGGGTAGAAAGCATTCTGAGAGATTATAAATTCAGAGAAAGTTATAACCACATTAAAAACCTGAATCAGGTTATTGTGGAAACTTGAAGAAATACTCCCAAAGGAGGTTAGAACCAATGGGTTATTTAACTATTATGACGTAAGTTATATTTATCAGGATAAGAAAAGATTTTCTTCCTTTTGGACTAAGGTGCTGAGACGTCAAGACTTCCTCCTCAGTCTTTCCTGTGTTTGCTAGGCTATGTATTCTTTGTCTATGTGGCACTACTGACATCCTCAGAGGCCAGCAATCGGTGAAATCCATCCAACCACTGAACAAAGATTCTTCTGAGGGCAGCTAACAGATTATGTGTCAGATCATTCCTGCCTCTGATATTTTGCCAGCTCCACTGTATAGGAAACTTTAGATATCTAAAGGCTGCCTTTCATTCATGGTCCCTTTAGTCAAGGCATAATATTTCTGACATGTACTTCATATATTTGAAAGTTCTCAGTTTCAAAATAGTAAGGTACAATATTCTAAATACCATTTTTCTAATTGCTTCTTATTCCCTATTGTTTTTTTAATCCTGTTTTTCCTAAAATTATATTTTATTGATTATGCTATTACAGTTGTCCCATTTTCCCCCCTTAGCCCCCTCCACCCAGCACCCCTTACTCCCTCAGGCAATCCCCACACCACTGTTCATGTCCATGGGTCATGTGTACAGGTTTTTTGGCTACTCTATTTCCTATACTGTACTTGATATTCCCATGGCTATTCTGTAACTACCTATTTGCATGTCTTAATCCACTCACCTCTTTACCCATCCCCCCCCCCACACCCTCCCATCTGGCAACCATCAAAATGCTCTCTGTATCCATGATTTTGTCTCTGTTCTTCTTGTTTGCTTAGTTTGTTTTGTAGATTCAATTGTTGATAGATATATGTTCATTGCCATTTAATTCTTCATAGACTTGATCTTGTTTTTCTTAAATGAGTCCTTTTAACATTTCATATAATAATGTTTTGGTGATGATGAACTCCTTTATTTTTTATTTTTAATTTTTTGTCTTTTTTTTTTTTGGTCTGGGAAGCTATTTATCTGCCCTTGGATTCTAAATTGTATCCTGTTGGATAGAGCAATCTTGGCAGTAGGTCCCTGCTTTTCAGGACTTTGAATATTTCTTGCCAATCCTTCTAGCCTGCAAAGTTTCTTTTGAGAAATCAACTGACAGTCTTATGGAAACCCCCCTGTAGATAACTAATTGCTTTTCTTTTGTTGCTTTTAAGATTCTCTCTTTACCTTTAACCTTTGGCATTTTAATTATGATGTGTCTTGGAGTAGGCTTCACTGTATCCATCTTGTTTGGGACCTTCTGTGCTTCCTGGACTTGCATGTCTATTTCCTTCACCAAATTAGAGAAGTTTTCTTTCATTATTTTTTAGAACATATTCAATTTCTTGCTCTTTCTCTTGTCCTTCTGGCACCCCTATGATGCGAATGTTGGATCTTTTGAAGGTGTCCCAGAGGCTGCTTACACTATCCTCCTTTTTCAGGGGGGAAGGGGATCCTTTTTTACTTCTTGTTGTGATTGAAACCAGAAAAGCTGGTGTTCATTCTGCCTGTCACTTACCAGCTCCAATAAGCAGAGACAAGGATTGAATCTTTGTGGGCGCTTTATTGAGATGTTTGGTGATCTGAGAAGATGGTGGGTTTGTGACCTAACAGATCATCTTAAATTCCATTTTAAAGTGGCCCTTTTTGTAAGGAGAAAAAAGGGTAAGTAAGGGATTTGGAATTCAGGGAAATGTTAATTGGATTAAAAAAACTGCAGCATTCTTGTCATGGACCGTGGTCTTTAGCTGTCCCCCGGCAGTGGTCATCTCGCCCTGGAGCACAGTGGCTCAGATACCATCTTGAATTGCTTGCAGTCCTCCTGAGGCACAAAGGTAGAAATGTTTATGGTCTTCTGAAGTTAAGGTGGTCAAAAGCTTTCCTGGAACCAAAGCTTTTAAATGCATTGATTACCAAGCTTACTAGCTATTACTTAAACTAAAATTTTCCAACTTTCGAGTCCCCCATCATGATTGCTTGTTTTTTTTGCTTCCTATGTTCCAAATCATTGATTTGATTCTTGGCTTCATTCACTCCACAGTTACTTCCCTGTAAATTGTTCTTTGTTTCAATTAGTGTATCCTTCATTTCTGACTGGATCTTTTTTATGCTGTTGAGGTCCTCACTAAGTTGCTTGAGTATCCTTATAACCAGTGTTTTGAACATCTGATAGATTGCTTACCTCATTTTGCTTAGTTCTTTTTCTGGAGTTTTGATCTGTTCTTTCATTTGGGCCATGTTTCTTTGTCCTTTCATTTTGACAGCCTCCCTGTGTTTGTTTTTATGCATTAAGCAGAGCTGTTATGACTCCCTATCTTGGTCGTGTGGCCTAATGTCCTAGCTGTCCTGTAGGGTCCAGTAGCACAGCCTCCCCTATCACCCAAGCTGAGTACTCAAGGTATGTCCTTCATGTGGTCTGAGTACACCCTCCTCTTTTAGTTGAGCCTAGAATGCTGTTAGCAGGTCAATGGGAGGGATTTACCCAGGCCAGTCAGTTGCAAGGCCTGGCTATAACCTCTGACCACCAACCACTGCCCTTCGTGGGGGATCAGCTGTGCAGGCGCTGGGTGGTGGTGCTCTAACATGGTCTGTAGCTGTACATTGGGGTTGTAGGCCCTGGGATTTTCTGGATGTTTCAGGCCAAGATCCATCTCCACCTGTGTTCTACCCAGGGCCACCCTGCCTGGGCTATAAAGCAATTTGAGATGGCTGCTACTTGTGCTGGGTTTGGAGATTCCCAGGCAAAGCCAAGCTGTGAATCTAAGGTGACTGCTGCTAATGCTGGTCCTGGTGTCAGTTAGCAAGAAGTATGGGGATTGAGGGCTCATTGAGGTTGACTGTTGCTTGTTTGAGATGATTTAGGAAGTTGTGAAGCATGAGCTAAGACTAGCCATTCATATGGAAAAGTCTCTGTTAACAGCTTGGGTAGGCCCATAAGTTGAGTGGGACGGAGTCTCAGGGGATCTCCAGACTGGGGCAACAGTGTTAGCCAGGTTGATGGAGTCTCAGATATGGTATCTGTGTACTGGGTCTGTGGCTCTGTGTGTGTGGAGGGAGGAGGTCAGAAAAGGGACAATGGCCTCTGCCCACCTTTTTGTCTGGGAGAAAGCTGTACTCCAGCTCCTGACTTGATGCCAGACACTTCATTTCCTCCCTGTATGCCACCGGTGCCTTTCAAGCTGCTACCCTGGTGCTGAAGCTCAGAGGGAGTGAGTTTGAATACGTCCATGTGTGGGTCCTTTAAGAGGAACTACTTGGGACACCAGAAGTTTTTTCCCTGCTCTGTCCCCACTGGTTTTTGCAGCCAGATGTTATGGAGACTTATCTTCCTGGCACCGGGACTCTGGGCTGTGGGGCCTGATGTGAGGCTGGGACTCTGTGCTCCCAAGATATCTCTTTCAAATTTTTATCCACCATACATGGATATGGGATCAGCCCATTCTGTCTTTCCACAGCTCCTACCAGTCTGGATGGGTGTGGTTTCTTTAATTTGGTAGTTGTCAGACTTCCATTCAACTCAATTTCTGATGGTTCTGAGTAACGGCTGTTCTATAATGTAGTTGCAGTTTTGATGTGGTTGTGCAAGAGGACCTGAACCATATTTACCTATGCTGCCATCATGACTGGAAGTCCTCAGATCTTCTTAAATAAAAATTTTGATAAATGTACCTTCTTCTATTGAAGTTTAAACATTATTTATGATTAATACTCTTCTCTCTTTTCAGGTGCATATTCTTAATATAGAAGAATATTATTGCTTATGGAGTTTTTAAGTTTTGGCCTAATTTAGGATTTCTTGAACTGGGTCAAAGAGTCAATGAAAATAATGTCTTAATTAAAGCTTATGGCCTGTGATCATCTTGAACAGCTATATGCATGTTGGGAATAATGCATATTATTCCAGACAGCATTACTTTCTCAGTCCTTCTTGAATGGTTTAATTCCTCTTCTTGATGGTCATTCACTTTTTCTCAGAAATGCTACTTAGTTACTCTCTGTAGATTTATATATAATTCAAGAGAATAAGAAGCTCTGAAACTGAGATTAGCCTTATATATAGGTTCCCTTAATAAACTCATGATGTAAAACAAAGGAGCTCAGAAATAAATATTAATGGCTAAGTATAAATTGAGAAATTGGGACTTTTTCAGTTTGTATTATAATCTTTGCAAGAGTTTGTAAATTAGGATGTATCTTCTGAATTTGTCTCTGAGCACAGCTTGTTTGACCTTTAAACTAATCCATTCAATAAAACCAAGTGGTTGATGATTATGTTTTTCTGAATTGTCTGACCAGCTTGGTCAAACAACGTTATATACATTTACATGCAGACATTGCCCAACAAATCTATAAAATTAAGAGAGCCAAATCCCTATTCTATGCAAAAGTGTCTGTATTTGTCAGACATGTCCAGAGAAACAGAACCAGTAATACTTGGTATAAGAAACTGGTTCATACAACTATGGATGCCAGCAAGTCCTAAAATCTGTAGGGTGAGTTGGCAAGCTGGGGACTCAGGAGAACCAATGGTGTAGTTATAGTCTGAAGGCTGGAGGCTTGGGGCCCAGGAAATGGTGATGTTTTTGTTTGAGTCCGAAGACGAGAAAAAAGCTAGTTCAAAGTTTATCAGACAGGCAGAATTTTGTTACTTGAGAGAGGGTTTGCAATTTTGTTCTATTCAGGATACAGGTAACATCAGTAATTGATGAGACAATGAATAGCAAGATATTTGCTGCCTCATTCTACATGAATGTCAAAGACTAACACAGGCTTTGCTCTGCTTAATGAAAACTCAGAGGCAAGGTATCTGGAGTCCACAGCCAGTGATATTTTCTAGTTTCTAATTCCTTCTCAGGGTAGCTCTGTATTCTTGATGAGCTACATTTGCATAGTAACTCTCCTTGTTGTCTGGAAGTCTTCTTATGTCCACTTGGGAAGGCTGCCCTCAGCATATTCTTGGCAGTTAGGGGAAGTCACACAGCCTCTGATTGTGACTTCATCAGTTCATGTGGCTGGCTCATTGTCATTCTGTTGGCATCTGAGGAGAGGACACCATGGATCCTGTACCTAAATGCTGCAGAAACGATGATTAGAGGGAGAAGTGTCAGTAAGTCGTTGTAGAAAATGGTTTTCCTGTAAGTAAAAAAAGAAATGTGTTGTTGCAGATTATAAACCCAACCATAGCATCACGACCTCAACTCTCTAAAGTGCACTTGACAGTTTTCGAAAGCAGAGATGAGCTCAGTGGGATTCCTAGGTTATGCATTCCATTTTAAATGGATTTTTGTGGAGAGAAAAATACCATTTGGTTATTTTAAAGAGTTTAAGGTGCTAAGGAAAATACATTTTATTTGTAGATGCTTAAACTTTTTAATATTTTGACTATATTATAAACATATTTTAATTTTATTACCCTTGTTCATCAACTTTTCTTCCTCAGTGTACTTTATTTTAGAGTATTAAAAACCATGTCCCCGCAACACCACTACCAAATGCATGTCACTTCTCTTTATGATTCCATGAAAAGGTATTTGTATTATGTATGTTTCTGTATAACTGTACTAAAAAGTCAAATTTTTAAAAGATATCAATTCTTTATCTGGCCCCATTGAAAGTCTTCCTTTTTCTTCCTTTGGGAAAAATTTCCATTCCATTGTCAATCTTTATCCAATATCTGACATGATCATATGGTAAAACTACTATGTGTGATAAGCAATTTCTCAGTTTCTTCCACTGTTTCAAGTCAATACTAGGTGATGAATCTACTGATATAGAGGCAACAAAAATACTTTGCAAGACTCATTCACATGAGGTGTATGAGTGAAACAGGTTGATATTCTTATAGAATATTATATATGTATGTATACATAAAATAGGAAACATTTAAAAACATACTTTTGTGGAAAATCTGTCATATGCTGTAGCATCTTTTGATCTGACCTTTAGGATGGGCTCAGTTCATGAAAAATTAAGTGTTTTAAGATAGCCTTTTGGAAAGGATTATGGGAGACCCTCTGTTTCATTTTTAAGACAGTGCAGTTTGCACGACGGTGATTAAACTCCCCAGGTCTGGTGATGTTGGTATGGTTAGTGAAGATAGAGAAGTCGGTTAATGCCTCTCAATGAGAAAATGTATTTTAAATAAAACAAATCTTGCTCTTGGAACTGGGTGCCAGAAGACGTCATTAAAGGTGAAAACATATGGCCATGGCTGGCGTCTGGTTAAGAACCCTGACGTTTTAAAATCCTAATGCTTCCTGCATAAACTGAGCTCTGAGAGGGGAAATGAAGAAATTATCCTTTCTTGATACCCCAGAGTACCACACTATCGAGCGTGGTATGGTGGCTTTATACCTCCTCGAGAGGATCATTAGCCTATTTCTCTACAACGGTTTTTATGTTTTTAATGTACATCAGTGTGGAAGGGATATCTAACTAACCTATTTATAAGAAGCATAAAAGATTGTGTTTCCTCTTAAAATTATGTTATAAAAATGAATCTTCCCTCTGCTTTATTGCTGGATGTGTTTTCAAGACTTTTATTTTTTTCTTTTTGTGAAGCATTTTTCAGTTAAAAAAATATTAGCCACTCTGCTTGTCCTTTCTTATTAAGAGAAAAAGAAGCAAGGTTAAGGTTGCTTTGAAAAGAGAGCGAGTTCCCAAATTATCTCCAGACATAGTGAATTTAACCCCAAATCTACTCCCCAAAATCCAGTACCAACTACAACAGGAACAGGTTTTCCTATTCTTAACCGAAGATCAATCTCCATAGTTACGATGTAAGAGAATTACTAAAAAGGTTTAAAAGTTCTAAATTGGCAGTCAGCCAATAATAAGAGACTCATTTCTATTACTGTTCTAATTCTGCCAGGAATGCTTCTTTCCCTCCCATAATAGAAGAACGTTGTGATAGATACACATATTCTAAAGAATTGCTGTCTCATGTGACATTTTGAGAGTTGCTGTGTTATCAATGATAGATAATGTGTACATATGTGTATCTGCTAGGATGGCCAACTTATGCCATAGTAACAAACAATCTCAAATTATCAGAGGCCAAATACACCAAAATTTATTTCTCTCCCAGTACAAGGCAGCAGAGAACTCTGTGCCTTGTAGCCACTCAGCGCCCCAGGTTACGGCGGTTCTATCTTGACTATGTTTCCTACCCCCATTGTGGCAGGCGGAAGGGAATGCAGTGAATCTAGCACTAGCTATGATGTCTTGGGCCTGAAAGTGAGATATTTTCCTTCCTCTCACATTTCACTGGACAGGGCAAGTAATACAATTGTGCCGAACTTCAGAGGGAACACGAGAACAACACACATGGCGAAGAGGACTAATGACTCTGATGGCATAGGATCTGTATGTGTGCATGTATGAGCATGAACCCGTGATAGAAAGCAATCTGGCTTAGGTGCGATGGGGCCAGAATGATGATGGAAATAAGCCGCAGACAAATTCCATGGGTTGTAGAGATTAAACGTTTCAGCACAGTTTGGGATTTATAGAAAAATTGTGAAACTAGTACAGAGTTCTCACATACCCTATACCCAGTTTCCCCTATTATGGCATTTTATATTATTATGATCATTAATGATTGAATAGTGATACATTATTAACTAAAGTACATGCTTTATTCAGATTTCCTTAGATTTTGGCTAATGTCCTTTCTCTGTTCCAGAATTCTATCCAGGATGCCACATGACAATTAATCATGATACCTCCTTAGGCTCCTCTGGGCTGTGGCAGTTTCTCACACTTTCCTTGTTTTTGATGACGTGGACGGTTCTGAGGAGTACTGCTCGGCTAGTTTGAAAATGCTCCTCAATAGGAATATTGTCAAATGTTTTCTCATGATTAGGCTGGGGTTATGGGCTTTGGGGAGAAAGACTGCAGACGTAAAGTGCCTTTCAGCACATGATAGTGAGGGTATGTACTACCAGCGTGGTATCATGTTGATATTGACTGTGATCCCCTGACTGAGGTACTGTTTGCAAGGTTTCACACTGTAAAGCTACCTTTTTACCCTGCCTTTTGCAGTCACCATGAGCAGTCCACACCTACAGAATGGGGAGGTGTGCTCTGTTTCCGTGAAGGTGGTGTCGGTATGCACATTATTTAGAAGTCTTCTACATGGAGATTTGTGTCTTCCCCCACATTTACTTGCTTATTTATTTACTTGATCATTTATATTAACATGGACTTATGGGTATTCATTTTATGCTTTGGGTTATAATCTAATGCTTCCTTTTGTAGTTAAAAAATTACAGTTGACCATTAATAACACAGGTTTGAAGTGAGCAGGTCCACTTATAAGAAGATTTTAAAAATCAGCTGTATTTTCGCATTCCCAACTACAGTTTCCCAACTACCAATTCTCAACTGAAGATAAAAGGCTGTTTTCTAACTTTGTAAAGTAGATGATTGCTAATCACTATGATGTACACCTGAAACTAATAGAAAATAATGTTGAATGTAAACTGTAATTGAAAAAAAATGCTGTTTTCTATATAGGGATTAGTTAAATCTATAGATAGAAATCACCTGTGAATTGGCAATTTGCTGACAGTTGAAGGGGGGACTGGATGACATATGTGCATGACCTGTAGACAAAGACAGTAGTGTGGTAATGGCCAGGGGGAGGGGGCATGAGGGCGGGGCACCAGGAAGGCTCCCAAAGGGAGGAAATGGTGACATTTATGATAGTGTAAACAATAAAACAAGTAAAAAAATAAAAAGTCATAGGCTCATTTTCTAATGGGTGGGGCTCCTCACCGTTAACCCTTGTGTTGTTCAAGGGGCAAACGTATTTCTATTCTTTGTTTCACTGCTGCCTCTTTTCCTCATGTCGAACCATGTCATCAAAGTGAGGCTTAGAGCGGCTGCGCCTCCTTGCAAGCAGTGAGGTGATTCGCTGAGCTGCGGGATGAGGCCCAGTCTGCAGTCCTTGGCAAAGCAGGAGGATGGTAAGATCTGGATGTTTTCTTTTCTTATCTTTTTTTGCTACTTAAAATTTTTTTGTTACTGCTCAAATTGTTCTACCTTTGGCCATTTGGAAGTTCCTGTGTCTGCTTACGATACCCCTATCGTCATTTTTTTAAAAAGCATTTCTTTACTTTCTGGAATGGTTGTAGAGATTAATTTATAGAAAGGTGAGTTAGCTATTCAAATTTTTCATCTGCTAAAATAACTTCAGTGGTTTCAATGATCATATTTTGTTGCTTGGTCCCAAAGGGGTGAAGGTGAGCCTGCAGAAGAAGCCAGGTTGGCCAGGATGGTTGTTTCTGCCTTACAGAGACCTAGTTTTAGCAGTAGTATTTGTAGGAATGACCACCAAATGCTCTCTTCCACCGCCTAGAATGTTTCCAGGAAAAGGGACCCTAACCTATATTAGACATTGAGTGAACTGATTTTATTCTAATATAGTATGGAATGGCACTATTTTAATTTAGCTTCTGCAAAGGGTGCATCAGCAATTCATTATGTTGTGCATAATGATGATAATAATGTTCATATTTGCTCTGGAGGGCTAAGGTGCTTTGAAAATCACTCCACCATTTTTTGTCATATGATACTAGTAGAGTGCAATGTCTTGTTCTCTTTGTTACAATGAAATTAATTGCTAAAGCTGTACATATATAGATGAAAGACTCTTTATCAAGCATGCACTTCAACTGTGATTTGGTTTTTTGCCATAGCACGGACTGCCACTGTCAGCTTGGGTCATAAAGCCTTTGGATTACCGGGAGACAGTAATCACCATCAATCTGGGCTCGATGTTTTAATTGTCAGTTCAGGCCTAGCGAGCTCCAACTTGCTCTCCATCTGCCAGCAGATCTCCTTAGGCATGGGAATACCGCTGCTGTTGGAATACATAATTTCTCATGCCAAAATATTAGACATATACTGAAGGGGCATGAGATAAAGTAACTTTTATTTTAACTGAGAGAAGGGACACTGAATGGAAACAGTGAGGAATGGTGAAAAACTGTGGGGTTTCTTGTTTACAGACAGAATAGTTCAGAGCTACTTCACATTGGAAAGTGCTCTTGGAACTGGATGGGAAGAGACAAGAGTTAGGAATAGACTCTTAGGCCTGCAAACACACATTTCTAGATAGATTTATTCCTCCATTTGGGCGGTAGAAAAGTGAAGGGAATGCGACAGAACGGGCCCGATCACGGGCATGACCAGTGAGTTTCAGCCCCAGAGCTGAATCCCACATCATTAAGGGCCTTGGAAATACAACAGCATTTTAAATTGGTTGCTGAGTTGTGCTCAGAGCCAGCGCAGGGAACAAAGGCTTTGGGCAAATGTGTTCTTGGCGGCATATGCTGCCTTGTGAGAGGACTAATGTTTTCCACACCAGATAAAAATTCTCTGTGACCACCTGTGCCATATGCCATTACCAATCCCCTCAGTTCTAGGACCCCTTTAGCCAGTACAAAAGATCTCTTTACTACCATTAAAATTCAAAAGACTTGAAAGGCCTCCAGGAGGCACTGTAGAGAATCTGCGGTTAGAATTAAATACCTTTTAGTTGAGGAGAACCAGTTTCACACTGGTCTCTGAACTTGGAAATCTTAGCATTTTCCCCCTGGGAGATGGGGTGTTGAAATCAGATTGCTGAAGCTGTGTTACATGAATGAGCGCTTAAAAAAAGATTAAAGAAGTTTAAGGCAAAGTTCAGATATATCTTTACTATCTTCCTCAGCACATTGACACAAAGGATTAAATACAGTTTAACAGAAAAATAGAAAAATGATTTTAATAGAATATGGTCAGAATTTGGGGACTCAAGGATTGTTATCTATATTCTTGAAAGCAGGATATTCTAAAATAAATTTGAGAAGTCACTGAAGTTATGTTCATCTACAATGACATTCAGAAAAATCCCTATTCATTTTGACCTGAGAGGAGTTAGGAAAAAAAAAACCTCTCTTAGGAACCAATATTTTATTTCATTTCCTTCCTGACTCACAATCACACCTGATATATTAACATCTACTGATGTGCTGACATGGTTAAAGACCCCGAGCTGCACTTGAAGTATCTTTTATAATAAAAACACTCTATCAAAGAAATATCCCTAACAGATACACTGGGCTGAAAAAACCAAAACAAAACCAGTGAAGTTAAAACTTTTAATACTCTATATTTGCATGAGCAAGAGTTTAAATGAATTTGCTTTCCTCATACTTACTTTAAAATATTCAATTAAGAGTAAACGGTGCTTTATGATATTGTACTTCGACGCTACGTGGTAAAGGGAAGAAAGGTCTTCCAAGTGCCTAACTTGAAGAGCCCCATGAGATTCTGAGAAATGTACTTTTTGAATACTTCAGCTTACAGTGTCTTTTTGTACTCAATTAGCATAATTTGACACAATTACAGGTATAAACATTTTATAGGCACTTGGTAGCAGGAGTGTCAAAAAAGTGTTGATCTCCTTCCACTTATATTGGCAACACTCACCTAGTTCTAGCATGACACTTGAATAAGCAGTGAAATATGCTCCCTACTATTAATAAAATTCAAAGTCTATTTCATCTTGACACCATATCACAAGTTTGACACCACAGTTCCTCTCTGTGGGATTTTGAGTCGTGGAGACATCCCCTTGCTACATTGCCATCTCGACTAGATGATAATTTGATTCAGACTCTTTCAATACATGCCAATATGTATATGTCCTCTGCAAAATGGAGGCACCTCCGCAGAGAATAGAAGGTGTAACTGACAGGCCAACATCATTTTTGTGAAGTGGTACCTCAGTGGTTTGAAAAAATACTTAAGTATGACTTACTTTTACCGATTCTCCTTTTCGCATGCTTTATCAACGGAACTTTCGAGTGTATAAATGGCACAAAAATTATTTTAACTGTCTTGATAATATTCTATTTGTAATGAATTACGTTAAAAATTTTCAGTCATGGAAGAGGTAGTTTAAGCAGCTGTCAATCATTTCTAAATCAAATATCATGGAGATCTATTGAAATCAGATCTAACCAACAAGTGTTTGGTTTGACTTGTTTTTTAAACGGCCAGATCTTTGTGTGTGTGTGTGTGTGTGTGTGTGCACTACCTAAATGCTTGACGTGGAAAAAATGAACAATAAGTATAAGACATATGGGAAAAAGAAGCTCAATTATTAGGAAAAAGGGGGTAAAATTCAGGAGATATGATGACATTTCCTCAGCTCTGTTTTTCCTCATTATTACTCATTTCAGGTTTCCCAGAACTGAGATAAAGTACATTTGCTTGGCATCATTCCACCTGTGAGTTAGCAGCTCTGATTAAAATTTATGCCTAAAAAATAATTGGATTCATCTTAATACTACTGAAAATAGAAAACAAACTTTAAATCAGTTAATAGTGTTTTGGGCCAATATAATATAACTGTATGGGATATTCTACTTTTCCATAGTCATTTCTGATCGTTGTACTTACTTTTAGAGATTGCTTTTTAGAGACATGTTCTTTTAATTCTGCTCTGTGAATCAAATTTGCTAGAATAAGGGTATATTTTTTTAAATTTAAAGTTATGTTACTCAGTTTGATATTTAGAATGAAAGCATTATCATTGAGATTGTTTTTTATTTAGTACCTCTAAAAGGAAGAAGGATGAAATGGTATCAATATTTCCTCTTATCGATATAGTAATGTGCAGTTTTGAAGCACTGTGGCCTATTTATCTCAGTTGATATTGATAGTGACATAAGTAAGGAGAACAGTTCTCAGAATAAGTGAAAACACTTTCAATAATTCAAAACTGAAATATACCCTTGAAATACTGACCTTATTATTGAATTATATTATATATTTTATATACTTCCTAAGGTCATAACAATTATGACCCCAATTTACAAATGAAAGAAGTAAGACTTAGAATATTTGGGTACTTTGATCAAGCTCAGGGGGTAGTGAGACTCAAAGTTTGAACTTGAACCCAAGTCTCTGTGATCACAGAGTTTAAGATTTTAACCTCTACTCCAACCTGTGTCTTTTGACAGCAGCTCACCCAACTTTTTTTTTAAAGTCTTTTTATTTTTAGAGCAGATTTCGGTTTACAATAAAATTGAAAGAAAGGTACAGTGATTTCCCACATACCCCATTTCCCCATATATGCATATGCATTTCCCCATAGCCTGCCTCATTATTAACATCACTCACAAGGATTTTGTTCTAAAGATGAACCTACATTGATATATCATGTTCACCCAAAGTCCATGATTTACCTTAGGGTTTGCTCTTGGACTTGTACATTCTGTGGGCTTGGGGAAATATATAATGACATATGCATCGTTACAACATCGTACGAAGTAGTTGACATTTTATTCATTTATTGATTGATTGATATTTAGAAAGAGAAGAAAGGAGAGAGAGAGAAAAAAAACTCATTGATTTGTTATTCCACTTACTTATGCATTCATTGTTTGCTTCTTGTATGTGCCCTGACCAGAGATTGAACACACAACATTGGTGTGTGGGGATGATGCTCTAACCAACTAGGGTACCTGGCCAGGGCCTCAAACAGAGTATTTTTATTACCCTGAAAATCCTCTGTACTTTGCCTATTCAACCCCTGCCCTCCACCTCTGGCAATCACTGATTTTTTTTCATTGTCTTTATAGTTTTGCTTTTTCCAGAGTGTTATATAGCTGGAATCATATAGTATATATCCTTCTCAGATGGGTTTCTTTTACTTAGAAATATGCATTTAAGTTTCCTCTATGTTTTTTTATAGCTTGAGAGTCTTTTTTCTTTTAAATGTGTTTTATTGATTATGCTATTACAGTTGTCCCATTTCTCCCCCTTTATTTCCCTCCATCCTGCAGCCCCCTCCAACCCTCATTCCCCCACTTAGTTCATGTCCATGGGTCATACATATAAGTTCTTTGGCTTCTACATTTCCTATACTATTCTTTACCTCCCCTTGCCTATTTTGTACCTACCGATTATCCTTCTTATTCCCTGTACCTATTCTCCCCTCTCTACCTCCCTGCTGATAACCCTCCATGTTATCTCCATTTCTGTGATTCTGTTCCTGTTCTAGTTGTTTGCTTAGGTTTTTTTTTTTTTAGGCTTGGTTGCTGATAGTTGGGAGTTTGTTATTTTACTGTTGATAGTTTTGAGTTTCTTTTTATTAGGTAAGTCCCTTTAACATTTCATGTAGTATGGGCTCGGTGATGATGAACTCCTTTAAATTGATCTTATCTGGGAAGCACTTTATCTGCCCTTCCATTCTAAATGATAACTTTGCTGGATAGAGTTATCTTGGATGGAGGTCCTTGCCTTTCATGACTTTGAATACTTCTTTCTCGTCCCTTCTAACTTGGAATGTTTCATTTGAGAAAATAGCTGATAGTCTTGTGGGAACTCCTTTGAAGGTAACTGTCTCCTTTTCTCTTGCTGCTTTTAAGATTCTCTCCTTATCTTTAATCTTGGGTAATTTAATTATGATGTGCCTTGGTATGTGCTTCCTTGGGTTCAACTTCTTTGGGACTTTCTGAGCTTCCTGGACTTCCTATTGCCAGATTGTCTATTTCCTTCCCCAGATTGGGGAAGTTCTCCTTCATTATTTTTTCAAATAAGTTTTCAATTTCTTGCTCTTCTTCTTCTCCTTCTGTCACTCCTATGATTTGGGTGTTGGAACATTTAAAGTTGTCCCGGAGGTTCCTAAGCCTCTCCTCATATTTTTGAATTCTTGTTTCTTCATTTTGTTCTGGTTGAATGTTTATTTCTTCTTTCTGGTCCAAACCGTTGGTTTGAGTTCCAGTTTCCTTCCAGTCACTGTTGGTTCCCTTTGCATTTTCTTTTATTTCACTTTTCATAGCCTTCACTTTTTCTTCTATTTTGCGACCATACTCAACCAATTCTGTGAGCATGCTGGTTACCAGTGTTTTGAACTGTGCATCTGAGAGATTGGCTATCTTCTCATCACTTAGTTTTATTTTTTCTGGAGCTTTGATCTGTTCCTTCATTTGGGCCATTTTTTTGCCTCTGTGTGCCTGTTAGGTAATAAGGGGCAGAGCCTTAGGTATTCAGCAGAGCGAGGCAACCCAGGTTGCTATGGTGCTGTCTATGGGCAGTCCTAGAGGGAACAGTGCTTCTTGCTCAACACTCTGCCAGCTTCAGTCACTTCCTCCACTACCCACAAGCAAATTGGGCTCTTTTGGTGCTGGTTCCTGGTTTGGGTTGGTTTGTGTATGTTTTAGGATCCTGTGGGTCTCTCCAACGAACTCTCTTATGAGGCTGTGAGTTTCTCCCACCACTGCAACCCCCACAGGCTTTTTCATTCAGAGATTTTGAGGATTTATTTCCCTGCACTAGAACCCTGGGTTGCTCAGTCTATCTTGCTCCCCAGTTGATCCTCCTGATTTATCTGCATGTGAATGTGGGACTATCCATTCTGCCAGCTGCCGCTGGCCCAAGTCCTCCAGCCACTGCCTTGCTGTGAGTCCTCTCTGCCCTGGCTGCCCATCTCTGCCCCTCCTACTGGTCTGTATGAATGTTTCTTTTTTAATTCCTTGATTGTTGGACTTCCGTACAGTTTGTTTTTCTGGCAGTTCTGGTTGTTTTTTGTTTTTAAATTTGTTGTCCTTCTTTTGGTTGTGCAAGGAGGCACAGTGTATCTACCTATGTCTCCATCTTGGCTGGAAGTCCCCCCCAACCCTGCCACTGTTTTTAGTGTGAATAATATTCCATTTTCTGGATGGTCCAATTTATTTGTTCATTCACTTACTGAAGGACATCTTGGTTGCTTCCAAGTTTTAGTAATTATGATAAAGCTGTTATAAACACACACGTTTTTGTGTGAACACAAGTTTTCAACTCCTTTGGGTAAATACCAAGGAACATAATTGCTGGATTTTAGGAGTATGTTTAATTTTGTAAGAAACTGCCACACTGTCCTCTGCAGTGATGGTACCATTTTGCATTTCCTCCAGAAATGAATGAGAGTTCTGTTGCTACCTATCCTTGTCAGTATTTGTTGTTGTCAGTGTTCTGGATTTCGACAAGTCTAACATGAATGCAAGTCTTCTATTTTTTAGATAAAGAAACTGAGTCCTAGAGGGGCAAAGTATTTGGGACCAAATTTTCCAGCCATTTAGTAGAAAAACTAGAGTTCAGGCCTTGATGTTAGACATTTGATGATACTGAATTTCTGGGACTACATTGTTCTGTTAATTGTAAAACTCTATACATGGATCACTGCTTAGGTGAAGTACTTACTTAACGCAAATGTGCTTGATAATTAATGTCAACTAGAGGTGATTCCTTACCTGTGCTTCATGAATAAGATATTTCAGAGCTGACAGGACTATAGATTTATTGCCCAGCTCAGATGGGATTTGAGCTTGCTGTGATCACTCAGCTGTATGGATCAAATCATGCTTTCTAAATGCCATTCCCCCTTGATATGCCATCCCTTTACCTACACTGATCAATGGGCTTCTGGTTATAAAGATAGAATTGGAAGTGGTCCTTTGATTTCTCTTGATGATTTCAAAGGCATTAAAAGATACCACTCCTTTTGTGGGCTCCTGGACTAAGGGTGAGAGTGTGGAGCACATTGTGATAGCTAGCCAAAGCCAGTCCTGACCTTTCTTTGCTGTGTCTTGAATGAGATTTTGAAATTGGCAGTGACAAAGTGGGAAGGATAGAATTGAGAACAATACAGCTGAGCCACACTTCAGGAAGATTGCGGGGGGAGCTTGCATGGAAGGAGGAATAGCATCCATGATCCTTTAAGAATGAAAGGTGACAGAGAGGGAAGGAATGGAGAACAGCAAAATGGAAGGAGGTGCCAACACAATTATAGAGTTAAGCGAGATGATCTTTTCCCATCTTTATGTTGTTTCTTATTGTTGTTTTCTACAAAAAGGCATGTGATAGCACAAAACTGGTTTGGAGCTATTATTTTTCTCATAATGAGCTAATTTCCAAATGGAATAGGCTCATTTTTATCACTAGAAAGTTTATATCAACTACTTTTAAATAGATGGTGGATAGAAATTACTTACAGTGCTAGTGGTTCTTTATTATTGATTGATTGGAATCCCATTTCAAATTCTGATAAGAGTACAGATATTTTTTCTCCATGAACATGTACATATACCCATACTCAGTTTTTAAATATATAATCTTAGATTTATAGGCTCTCTGGAGGCAATCCCTGAACTCCTGTTAAAGAATTCTTGGTTCAGACAGTCACAGCACACTTTCCAGGGAGAGCAGAGGTAGTTTTAGAGAGGTGTGTAGAGAGTGGTCAATAATATTGGTAAAACAGAGTGGATGATCGAGCTAAGAGAGTTTTCCCTCCAGCTCACAGCCTCTCTGCCTCTTTATTGTCCCACTGTTTAAAGATGCAGTAACCTTGGTAAAGATTTGTGCCCTTCACTACTCACTGCTCCTTTTTTTCCCTTATTCACCTCTGAAGATTGAAACTCTGCAAGGAACCGGCGGTCAAACTGCAAATGCCTCTGAGTCTAATAGCTACTTATATCAGCTGTGGCAGTAAAATGGTCACAGCAACCCAAGTTTCTGGGAAGTGTGTACTCAGCTTTAACTGAACAGCCCATCTTTTAGGCCATTGCTTCTTGAACTTTAATATGCTTTCATCTCCCTAGGGAGCATGGTGATGGGAAGACTCTGGGTCTGGGGTGAGTTGGGGTTCGCATCACTAACAAGCACCCAGGTGATGCGGTTGCTGCTGCTCCATGGGCTGCCCGGTGAACAACGTGCCAGGGTTTTCTTAGGGAGCCAACAGTGCTGTGCTCATCATTGTGGGCTAAACTTTGTTTGTGCATGACAAATAGTCTACATTTATTTTCTCAAAAAATGCTAATTTTTAATACAACCTCCACAGAAGATTTTGAGCCAAAAAGGAAGTAGAGAATTATTCAATTTTTGGACATTCTAAATTTTTCAGAATATTAAAAATCAACTTTCTGATATAATTAAGTGAAGGCTAGTATGTGTGTAACAGAATCTCCTGTGGCACAGCCTGGGAAACAAGAATAGCGCAGACACACCTGTCCAGTCTCCACGTGAATGTCAGCTACAAATAGCCACAGGAAGCTTACTCTACTTGTGTAATAACACATCACTTACAGATATGTGGTTGTGTAAAAAGGCTTAGCACATTTTATGATAATGTGGAAGCTATTTCCTCATATTCATTTCAGGGGCTAAAATACAAAAAAATGTTTTATGTCACATTCATGCACTAATGCACATATTTTTTCACTTTTTTCGGTCACTCCAAATGAGTTGATTTAATTCCAGGGGATACAGAATTTGGGCTAGAACAAATACTGAAGAACACACTTTGAAAGAATTCTGGGCTGGGTTTACTCTGACCTCACAGCTAATGTTGAAAGAGCTGAGTTAGAAGAACTAGAGATGAGCCTCTGCATGCTGATAATGATGATTTTACAAAAGTTTAGTCTTAAATGTACAACAGGCTCTGAGACAACACTTTATTCTAGCTATAGGTAGCAATAGATGTTATAATAAGAATCCAGGTGTGAAAACAGAAATGGAATTAAGGATCGCCTTTTCCCCAGGCACAAGGCACAGCTCACTTTTAGCCAGATTTCTTAATTCCGTGGCTCTTGGACCCTGGGCCTTCCATTTTAGCTCCTCAGATTTCTTTTGCTCCTCTTTTTGCTTCTGCTTGAATGCCTTATCTTCCTCTTCCATCTCCTTAGCCTTCTTCTTGAGCTGCTCCAGGGGCTTCTTCTTACGTTTATGGCCAGACATAGTGCCTGCCACCTCTTCCCCTGACCTTGCTGTGTTTTTTCACATTCAACATAGCTGAAGTTAGGGTATATGTTATACCCAATGGAGTTTTACAACTGCTCTTGACCAGTTGGCAGTTGTAAGGGTGGTGTCACTGTGTGTGAATGAGTGAGTGTAATTGTTATTCTTGGTGGCAAGGCTGGGCAATGGCAACCTATTTACATTTCTGTCAAAAACCATCAGCACTATTTGAGGAAGGAACGTGAGTGCAGAATGGGTGTCAGCAGCATGAAAGAAGAGGCTGGGGACAATTTTAAGAAATGCTACATCACCAATGCTCTGAAAGCATAGAGGTTGATACTGGGTGACATGGTATCAGTGGCTCTGAGATGAAATGCCACTCAGGAAAGTTGGATTCCACATGTGCAGAAGTTTTTTAAAGCTGCTGTTAAAATACATTTTGCTTATATTTTGTGTTTAACCTATGAACAAAAATAATACCCATGATAAAAACCCATGAGGTAATGAGTCTGGAAGAGCTCTTCCACTAAGTATAAAATAAAAATCCTAAGTATTACTATGAAAGCATTGTTTCCTGGTTTGACTGCTAGCATTTTGTTTGATTTCCTAGGTCCATGACATAGTTAATGGCAAACCGATTTGATGAAATATTGGAGTTTAAAGCATACATGTTGGGAAAATAAAATTATCCCAAATAAAAAAAATTGTAGTTAATGGAATAAAAAATTTCAAGAAATTATCTTTAATCAGTGAGTGCCTAAGTCAATCAGGACATGTAAGGTCTAAGAAAAGACTGAAGAATAGTGGATGTTACTATGAATCAGAAAATCTGGGGAGTGTATTTGTTTTTGATATTGAGCTGTTATGTGATCTTGGATAAGTCATTTTAATTCTCTGGATCTCAGTTTCCTAAACTATGAAATGACGAACGTATCTTAGATGATCTCCAAAGTACTTCGAAGACCTTGGATTCTGCATATTAAAAAAATGCAGGGGATGAAAAGTCCAGCTTACCCACTGTGTGTTGTTTTATCCCCTTTATCACAATAGAATTTTTCTTGATGAGCAAATGATCTTGCTTATGTTTTACCTTCATCTGAACCAGGGTTCACTTAGCTAAGCTCTGTTCAACTCCCATTCAGATGGAAAACAATTGGTCAGTCTCTTCTTTTGTTTAATTTTTTAAATTTTTTATTGTTTATACAATTACAGTTGTTCCTGCTTTTTCTCCCTTTCCCCACCTTCACTCAGCCCCGTCCTCTCTACTCCCTACATCAATCCCTGTATAGTAGTCATTGTCCATGGATTATGCATAAGTGTTCTTTGGTTGCTCACTTCACCATCTTTCAGCCAGTTTCCCTCTCCCCTCTGGACACTATCAGTTCACTTTATGTATTTATGCTTCTGTTTCTGTTCTGTTCATTAATTTATTTTGTCCATTAGATTCCACATATATGTGAGATCATGTGGTATTTTTCTTTCACTGACTGGCTTATCTCGCTCAGCATAACATTCTCCAGGTACACCCATGCTGTCGCAAAAGGTAAGAGTTTCTTCTTTTTTTAACTGCTGTATAGTATTCTATTATATAAACATACTACAGCTTTTTTATCCGCTCATTTACTGATGGGCACTTGGCTATTGTAAATACTGTTTGCTGTGAACATAGGGATGCATATGGTTTTTGTATATTGGTGTTTTGGGATTCTTAGGATATTTGCCCAGGAGTCAAATCATTGGGTCAAAATGGAGCTCTGCTTTTAATTATTTGAGTATACACCATATTCTTTTCCAGAGTGGCTGCACCACACTGCATTCCCACCAGCAGTGCACTAGGGTTCCCTTTCCCCACATCCTTGCCGACACTTGTTTGTTGATTTATTGATGATAGCCATTCTGACAGGGTTGAGGTGACATCTCACTGTGGTTTTAATTTGCTCTCTCTGATGATTACTGATGTTGATCATTTTTTTCATATGTCTATGGGCTACCTATATGTCATCTTTGAAGAAGTGTCTATTCAGGTCCTTTGCCCATCTTTTAATTGTTTTTTTTTTGTCTTCTTGGTGTTGAGTTGTATTAGTTCTTTGTATGTTTTGGAGATTAAACCTTATCAGATGTGTCATTGGTGAAAACATTCTCCCATGTAGGGTTCCCTATTTGTCTTGCTATTTGTTTCTTTAGCTGAGTAGAAGCTTTTAAATTTGATGTAGTCCCGTTTGTTTATTTTCTCCTTTGTTTCCAGTACCTTAGGAGATACCTCAGCAAGCATATTGCTACTTGAGATATCTGAGATTTTACTGCCTGTGTTATCTTCTAGCATTTTTTTAAGATTTATTTATTTATTTTTAGAGAGAGTAGAGGGAGGGAGAAAGAGAGGGAGAGAAACAGCAATGTATGGTTGCCTCTCACATAGTCCTCATTGGGGACCTGGCCCGCAACCCAGGCATGTGCCCCGAATGGGAGTCGAACCAGGACCTTCTGGTTCCCAGCCTGCACTCAATCCACTGAGCTACACCAGCCGGACCATCTTCTAGCATTTTTAAGGTTTGTGATTTACATTTGTCCTTTATCCATTTTGAATTTATTCTTGTGTAGGTATAAGTTGGTGGTCTAGTTTCCTTATTTCTTCTGCACATACTGGTCCAGTTTTCCCAACACCATTTATTGAAGTGACTCTCTGGTCAGTCTCTGCTTAACAATTATATGGATATGTGAAAAAATGTAATGAAAATATTTCATGTTTTTCTCTTTTCCACATGAAATAATCTTAAATTCTTATTTATGAAAAAAATAAACTTGCAATTCTGTAACGATCTCTGTTATATCAGCTTAACATTGGGTTTTTGATTGCCCACCAACTATTCCCTTTTCTAAACAGTGCCCTGATTTCTTTTTGAAGAATGACCTTAAGTCACCTTACTTGGGCTTTGATTAAGGTCTCTGCACTTCCTTAGCAACAGGTGGGCATTTTCCCCAGATCAAACCCGTCGCCTATCTGCGTGTGTTGCGGGGGCGAGGGTTGCAAGAACATGAGACAGTGTTCACTGGCTCCTGTGTAGTGTCCTCAAGAGATGGTCAAGATGGTCCAGTGTCCTTGACATCCAAAGCTGGCCAGTTTCTGACTGAGGCTGAGCTGCCTCTAAGTCTGGCTCAAAGATGTTTTGCCATTTTGAGCTCCGCAAGATCACTCTAATAACTTCTCTTTCTGTTTAGTCAGAATGGGTTTCTGATGCTTACAATCAAGGAAGCCTAACAAACACAGGGATAAAATTTGTGTGGGGAGCTCCTGGACTCCAGCATTAAACCCAATAACCCAGCCTCCCAGTGTTTTCAACGAACTGTGAGGACGGTAGAGGGATACTCTCAAGATTTTGTGATGTCTCACCACATGCCACATAATAAAGGTTCAAACTTCTTGACAGGTGTCCAAAACTAAAACATCTCTCTATGTTGTTTTCACTTTTCCCTTGGATTTCTCAAAGCCTATCAGTCTGTGTGATAGAGTTTGGTTTTGACACAAACTACATCTCCGAATAGATTTCTGAACTGAAGTTTTTCTGTTATCCTTTTGTCCATAGTGCAAAGTAATTGTGTCCCTTCCTTGACTGATTACCAAATGTAGTATGCAAAAAAATATTTGAGAAGGAAAAGCATTAAAAATCTGATGTATTCTATTTGGATATCTCTTTACAGAGGAAGAGGAAACAAACTTTTATGTGTATGTGCTGCGTTGGTTTCATTTATTAATTCTAACATTTTGTTATTTTTTTTTTCACAAGCCAAATTGCTATTTTTTTGGAAACCTATTGTCCTGCTTCTACTATTTCAGGTATTTGAAACCATTCTTTATTTAAGTGAAAAGAAATATAGAGGCAAAAGGCAGAAAACTCTAACAGTAAACAACTCATGGTTCTCTGAGTTACTTCTCTTCTAAAGACGAACTCTAGAGGATTGAAGACGCCTTTTCTTGTTGTCCTCGCTCTTTTCGCCCTGCCCCTTCCAGTTCATGGGAGCCGTCCCTGCAGACTTTTAGGAGAGCAGTTAATAGTTTAAGTTCTAGAATTACATCTTGTGTATGAATACTACCAGATCCACTGATGATGTGAACTTGGGCAAATTAATCAATGTCTCAAAACTTAAATTTCTTCATCTATAAAATAGTCAGCCAGAATACATCCCCATCTGATTACTATGGGGTAACTGATATAACACAGTTAGCAGAGCACCTGGTACCATATTAGGCCATCGATGCTTGTTATTTGTTATGGTAAATTTTGTTTTACCTTAAACAATGGACAGATGCAAATACATAGTGAAGGCAGATTTGAATAAATCTTACGGTGTGGTATATGGACGGACTGTAGAGGGCAGGATGTGAGGCGGCAAGACTAGGAGGTTGCGTTGTGTAAATCTGATGTGATGTTTAAAGCGCCAGATATGATGGTTGGATACTAATGATCAAAAGAGGGACAGACAAAATGAAGAATTAATGGAAAGGGCTTGCTGTTGATCAGGTGAGGGTATCCAAGGGAAGAGTCATTCCTGAGCGGGTGACTCAGCAATGGGATGGGGAATAGGTTTAGGAAGAGGAACCGTTTTGTTGAGTACAGATGTCATCCACATAGAAATGTCCTGCCAAAAGAGGGGAAGTCAGGTTGAAGCTTGGAAAGGGCTGAATTGAAATTTTTGGTAAGTTTTTTCTGTATGAATAAACAGAGCATATCATCTTTTTGTTTTGTACAGGGTAAATCAGAAAGCTGGGGTAAGCAGTGACTTTTGAAAAACATGCAGCCTTGGGGAACCTCAGTTTCTCCCTCTGCAGACCTGATGTTGAATGATTTCTATGGGTCACCTCCCCAATGGAAATGGATTGCAAAGTGTGAATTTAATAATTAGCTGTGTTAAAGTGAGAGTTAAAGTGTGAAAGTAAATATCATATTATCCTTTGTGCAATTTAAAAATTTAGTTTTTGTTCAAGACATTTGAAATGTTTAAGACAGTATTGGAAAAAGGAGACTATTGTGAAAAGCATATTCATAAGGCAGGAAATCTATCTTTTTCACTATGCGGTGCTCTCAAATCTGATGCAGGGTCCATACATAACACCCCCAGCCCCCCCCAAAAGACAAACAATGAATGCATAGTTCATCAACAGCCTAAGAGTTTTTATATGCATGTATAATAATATAGAAAATAAGATTAACTTCAAAGGAAATATATACAAAGGGATTATTTGTCTGTGTCAGAAATAGAAACCATAAGTATGAAAATACAAATGCGTGAAACCTTTACAATTGAGATATGTGTGTGCGAATCATTCTCAATGAAATACAAGTATGATGATTAAGCATGTAAATTTGGATTACAAGTACAGACTCCAATAGTGCTCCCCTAATCGTCCATTGTATACACAATTTACCAATTTGCACGCTAAACTAGACAGGCTCATATACTACCTGGATGTCACTTAAATGTCCATGGTTTGTAAGTTTAGAGTTGCTCAAAATAAGAAGGATCACTTCCTTAGCAGGCATACCATTTTACATCCTTTACCCTGCTTACATTTTTATGAACAAAGTGCCCACAGCTTATTTCTCAAGCTTATTTTCTTTTAATTCTATAGAGCTAAATTTGTTATTTTATATGTATTAATAAGAAAATGTATTTTAATTTATTTTACTTTGCTGACAATTCCATTGATTCATGCAAAATCATTATATTTGTATTTGTTTCATAGGCTATGGAGTTTGGAGTAGTTTTTGAAAACAACTATACTTTAATAGTATGTTTTAGCTTTTGATATCTTAATTTATAATATTGTATCTCTTTTTGGGAATAGTTTTATGTTAAAGATTGGATTAGAAAATGTATATCCCTTCCCCAATTTTCATCATCAAATATTTATTTTGGTGTAGGATATCTTCTTTGATTCTGAGGTCACACAGGACTGAGTGCATGGTCCTTGGCAGAAAATTTTGGTTGAAGAAATGTGTGTTGGAACTGTGAACCCGGAGAAAGAAGACACCTACTAAGTAGGGCTCCCGGTGGCTAACTGGGCTCAAATTTTAAAAAACAGATCCTAGCAGCCATTTCTACACAGGCACATCTCACACAAACTGCACTTCAAGGAGAAGCCTGCACTGAGCTATCTGCCTCTGCACTGAACCGCCAGATGTTTCTGCCAGGCAGTCTGAGCCAGCTCTTATAAAGGAGTTCTGGGATCCTATTTCAACCAATAGGACTGAGGCTTTCCCCAAACAATTGTAGCTACATAGCTATACTGATCCCGAGTGGCTCTATTCTGACCAATCAAACTGTGAAGATTTGGAGCCCTCATTTGCATGAGGACAGACCAATCAGGGACCAGGAACAGAGACTTCTGTGCATATAAGCCAGCTTCCCTCCGGCTCTGGGAGTGCACTTTCCCTTTCCACCAAAGACTGTGACTCCTTGGCAGAGCTGAAACATGGAAAATGTCTTGGCAGAGTGGAGCAGAGCTGTGTAGCCAGTGAGGTACTTGGCCTCAGGGACCCCGGGCCCCTGGGCTGCCTCATAGCTGTGCTGTTTTCACAGCCATGCTGTAGTTCTATATCACAAGGATCTGTTTTGTACTAAATAACATTTTTTCTTCATTGCATCTCAAATTGTTGACATTTAATTTGTGCCAATGACCATTGATTAACAGAATGGACTTATGATTAGTTATATAAACAAATAGAAAAAATCTGGAAATAGGAGTAAATTATAGTGTTTGCTTCTAGAGGTTTATAGAAGAAGAACTTTCCTCTTCCTTTTGTTGTGCCCAATTGAAGTGTTATTTTTGGGAGCTATTTACACCTCCCTCATTGACAGCATGGTGGCCAAGAGCTCAGTTCTGGACTTGGGACTTTGGGTTCAAGTACCAGATGTTCCAATTCTTAGCTGGGGAACATTGCCTACGTTTCATAATCTGTGCAAGTTTAAAATTTTTAATTAAAAAAAGTTTAAAACAGCCACTCCCTAATAGATATCTTGCATTTATGGTAAAATACATATGAGGCATTTGGATATAGCAAGCACATACTTGTTATTATCATTATTATTTTTTGTTAGAGTTGCCATTTCTTCTTATATATGCCAGTGCTTCATCAGAATTTTTATGGCTCAGACAAATGACACTTTTTTATTCAAAGGCAAACCTATTATGAATCCCTTTTTATAGCTCTATAGTGGGAAAGACTTTTAAAGTTTTTAAAAGAAAAACTTAAAAAAACTCTTAGAACTATTTATTTTGAAAATACTCATGCATATACACACAAAAGAAAGACAACTTATACACACTACTTGGAGTCTGACTACACAAAGGGACCTTTCTCAGAGTATTTGTGAGGTTCTCTTTATGAAATATATATTTAAAATTTTACAGTAATCCCTAAGGTAGATTTTATAATTATTATCATTTTACTGATGAGAAAATTAAGACCTTTCCCAAGGTCAGAGACCTAAAAATTGTGTATTTGAGGATGTATCCATTGTACAAAACCTCTATTTCTTTTTAATTACATGAAGTTGATTTTTTAGTTGTATTAATAAAGTACAATTATTCACAGCTATTTTTGAATTAAAACACTAAGAATGATGACAATGCACCCCAGTTTCTGATAGCTTTAGCTTAAGCATACTTATTGATCCAAAACGTCATGAAATGTAAGTCAAATGAGGTACATGTGAAAACAATTCTTCATCTATTTTGGGAATATAAACATTTCGCTGAAGAGGAAACAAACCACCTTTTCCAAAATTTAACTGCTTCCTTTAAGTCACACTGAATTTTTCTTCTTTCACTCACTGAATTGTTATTAGGTTGAATACCACTCAAATAAATAAATAAACTTATTTCTTTCCATTAACTTGCCAGCATGTAAAAAGGCTCGGATATTGATTTACTTCCAGCAATCAGTTTAGAGGAAATTTTTCTAGATGTAGTTCAGCTTTGATTTCTTCTAGTTTCACTGTCAAGCCAATAATCTGTTTTATTTTTCTGGCCTTGCAATTCCTTTACAGTCAGCTTCAGTGACATGATAGATATACTTCTATTATTTGTTTTAACAAAATTATTACTGAAAAGGAAAATCAAGATAAAATGGGAAGAAATTGCTAAATTTTTATTAGACTCTATACTGCATTTAGATAAAAAGAGAAACTACAGAAAATTCAATAGTAAAAGTCTCTCAAGGTAAGTTTGGTTATCCAAAAAGAACAGTAAATATATGTTTGTATATACTAAATCTAGTATATGGTACATAGTAATAGTAAATATATATGTATATAGTAAATAATAATATATAGTATTGGGTTGGCAAAAATGTTCATTTGTTTTTTTCTGTAAGATGGCTCTAGTAGTGCTTAGTTGTCTTTAACTTCATCTGAAACAATTTTGTTAGACTGTATGTGACAACTGTCTTATCAGTGTACATGTAAAAAGACTTATCAAAATTGGTGAATTGTTGTGTAACCATGATAATATTGAAGATGAATATTGAAAATGGAAATATGCAACATTTTCAGCCTATTATGCTTTATTATTTCAAGAAAGGTAAAAATGCAACTAAATGCAAAAAACAGATATGCAGTGTGTGGAGAAGGTGCTGTGACTGATAGAATGTGTCAAAAGTGGTTTTCGAAGTTTCCTCCTGCAGATTTCTCAGTGGATGATGCTCCATGGTCAGTTGGATAGACCAGCTGAAGTTGGTAGAGAGCAAGTCGAGACATTGAGAACAATCAATATTCTACCACATGGGAGATAGTCGAAATACTCAAAATGTTTCAATCAAGCATTGAAAATCATTCATATCAGCTTGGTTATGTTAATCACTTCGATGTTTGGGTTCCCCCTAAGCTGAGCGGTGGTGGGGGTGCTTCTTGACCGTAGTTCTGCATGTGGTTCTCTACTGAATCATAAGAAAAATGTTCCATTTTAAACACACATTGTGATGGGTGATGGAATGTGGATACTTTACAATAATGTGGAAGGGAAGAGCTCGTGGGGCAAGCGAAATGAACCACTACCAACCACACCAAAGACTGGTCTGCATCCAAAGGTGAAGTTGTGTGTACGGTGGGATCGGAAGGGAGGCCTCTGTTATGAGCTCTTTCTGGAAAACCAAACGATTAATTCCAACAACTACTGCTCCCAGTTAGACCAACCAAAAGCAGTACTCGACAGAAAGCATCTAGAATTAGTCAACAGAAAATGCGTTATCTTCCATCAGGGTAATGCAGGACCGTGTTTCTTTGGTGACCAGGCAAAAACTGCACAACTTCGCTGGGAAGTTCCGATCTGTCCTCTGTATTCACCAGACCTTACACCTTTGGATTTCCATTTGTTTCACTCTTTACAAAATTCTAGTAATGGGAAAAAATTGAATTCCCTGGAAGACTGCAAAAAGCACTCAGAACAGTTCTTTGCTCAAAAAGATAAAAAGTTTTGGGAAGATGGAATTAAAAAGTTGCCTGAAATATGGTAGAGGGTAGTGGAACAAAACAGTAACTATGTTGTTCAATAAAATTATTGGTGAAAATGAAAAATGTGTCTTTTAGTTTGACTTAAAAACTGAACGAACTTTTTGGCCAAGCCAATAAATAGCAATAGCATTTGCATATACAAGGTCTGGCACAAATACTGCCCCCTTTTAATTACAAAGTCTTTTACCACAAAATCATAAGCCTGTAGCTCTGTAACATAACAGTATCACACCCAAGCATATCATATGACATTTTAGGTGAAATGTTCAAATTAAAACTATAAATTATTACATGCATATTATTACCTTACCAACCATACTCAAGCAGGCATTACTTCTGCCAGACCCTTTATATTCACATATATTATATGGAGAAAAAGAGAGAGAGAAGGAAGAAGAGAAAAAAGTGAAATGAAGCGCTATGTTCCAGAAGCTGGATTTCATGTGTAGAAGCGTCGTGACTTTTGTTACTGATTTATGTGTCGGAGCACCACAAAATTCTCTGCATGGGTTGCAAAAGGACTACTTCTGCAATATAGTATCATGCAGCCATTTCATTCGCTGTGTGAGTTAGAAAAAAATCTTATTCATTGAAGTCATCCTTTTGCAACCAAACCATAGAGGATTTAAGATGGGGTCAAAAGATGGCATCTTTTAAAATTTGAAAACATCATTCCTGCCAGTTTACTCATTACTATTAACAAGATCAAATCATAACAATATCCAGCTCAGTATGTCTTTATGTATTGTTGCTATTAAAAATGCCTGGCATTGCAGAAAAATAAGACTTGTAAAAATAATAATAATAAAACAACAATTTGCTGGGAACTTACTATATGCCAGAATTTTACAAACATTGTATTTTTTAAATACAATGACTGCAATGAAGTTATTTTACAGTCAAAGAAATGAAGGCTTAGAGAATTTAAAGTGAGCAAACTCTTAAGTAAGGGCTTGAGGTCTTGCCTGTCTGGTTTAATTAGACTTTGTTTTCTTGCCCTCGGTACCCAGCTGCTCTACCTAAAATAAAATTGTGTATATATGTAAAATTGTATATAAAATCACATATAGCCCTGGCTGGTGTAGCTCAGTGGATTGAACGCAGGCTGGGAACCAAAGGGTCCCGGTTCGATTTCCAGTCAGGGCACATGCCTAGGTTGCAGGCCAGGTCCCCAGTGGGGGCCATGTGAGAGGCAACCATACATTGTTGTTTCTCTCCCTCTCTGTCTCCTTCCCTTCCCCTCTCTCTAAAGAAAAAATAAATAAAAATAAAATCTTAAAAAAAAAATCACATATAAAAACCGTATCCATATCTGTTTCTATATATATAAATACGTAAACCTATATCTATAAATTTTTATCTCTCTGTATCTATATTTTTATCTCTGTAACTTCATGTGGAAATTAATGATATTTTAATATGCAAAATAACTGAAAAATTAGAGTATAATGTGAACAAGTAAAGTAAACTCTGCAATGAGTAGATTATGAAAAGTAGTCAAGAATGAAAATGGTAGAGATCATTATTTGCATTTACCAGAAAAAAAAATGTTACTTTGGACTTTTGCTTTATTGGAAAAGTGGAGCCACTGGTGAACAGAAGAAAGAAATAAAGGAACAGAATATGTAATTTTGGAATACTTAGTATGTTTTTAGCATTGGGAGAGACGGCCTGTTTTTATGCACACAGTGCTCTTATTATCCCCACCTCACAGATAGTTTCAGGTAAATAACCCACAACCCAGAGCAAGACTTGAACCAAGGTCTGTGGTGGATCAAATGTTATGTGCTTTTCACATCACCATGCAACCAACAGAACAATACATACTTTTTGTTGTTGTTGATAGGTTCTTTCTTTTTAAGTTCTTGATTATTCTTTTACAGTGGTTCTAATTTTCCCCCTTTGCCCTCCTCTGTCCAGCCCCCCACCACTCCCACAGTCAATCCCCAGACCATTGGCCATGTCCACAGGTCATCATACATGTTCTCTGACTAATCCCTTCTTCTTCCTTCCATTGTTCCCCCCGCCCCCTCCCCTTTGGCAGCTTTCGGTCTGTCCCTCGTTTCCATGTCTCTGGTTCTGTTTTGCTGGTTAGTTTATTTAGAACAAAATTTCTTGAAAGTCGGACTTTGGAAGCAATATTTAGATAAATTGGAAGGCAGATAAAAGAGACAGGGAATGGGTGAATTTTTGAGAATTTAATAAAGTAAATCAAGAGCTGACAAGAAGAAGCCTGAACTAAGGGTGTGACATCATCATTAGAGGAAAAGAATAACATGATTTTATTTCTCCTGAGCATAAGTAGTTCTTAGTCTTTGACATGCTTGCAGTTTTCCAGAAGTTCAAAAGTCACCTCTTATCTACCATTTATTTGATAAAAATACATTCATCTAACTTAGTCTCGGGAAGTATATACTTATAAATGCTTGTAGACTGTCAGATAATTTAAGAGTTTAGAAATAAGTAAAGTGAGTATACAGAATTTACGAGATGTGTAATAGGCCAAGCTGACAAAATAGAACACAGTGAGAATCAGTTAGGGATTTCTGGGTGGAATGATGGAGCACCTAGTATTTTTAAATGAGCTCACAGGTACTGATTACATGGAATTATATTGAGAGACTTGAGACTGTTCAGAAAATGGATTGTTGATCAATTCCAGTGGTTTTATTAATAAGGAATTCT
>PVJI01008968.1:47201-68045 GCA_004026765.1 Micronycteris hirsuta
AAAAAAAAAAAAAAAAAAAAAAGAATATGGAAGCTATCAGAGGGAACTATCATGTGCTTGTTCCACCAGAACTCTCCCTCTTTCTGCATCTGTGCTCACATAGTCTGCCTTTCCCCTCTCCTGGGGATGAGTTGTCCTGATACAAAGTAAGTCCAGCTCTTCTTCTTGTCTTCTGCACCTCATTCCCTTTTGCTTATTGCAGGCTGACCCTGCAGCAATACCCCTTCTTTCTTTAGCTCCCAAACAAATAGAATCTTATTAGTGAATCTACTTCTTGGGATTACTTCATTCATTTCCTTCAGACAAAACTCCCTGAAGGAGTTGTTTGTATTTGCTGTATTTAATTCTCCTCTCCATGTTTTCTTGTGAATCCCCATTTTTAAAGTTTTGGTAGGTGCATTCCAGTGGAATTGCTCTTGCTAGTATTATCAATATTGATGCCCTGAAGTTTTGACTTAATTTGTCTGGGGTGGGGCCTGCCTCGGTCCTATTGTTTTTTGTAAGCTGTCCAATTGATTATAAAGTGTGGCCTGGGCTAAGAACTGGTGACCCTTACTTGAAAGAATCAGATCCATTGAGGGCTTATTGCGTCATAGTGGGGGCTCCCTCTGAGGGCCTGCTTCAGATATCCAGACAGCTTTTCCCTTGGGTAGTTCTGTAATAGGGTGATTATTCTGTATTATTATTTGTAAGAGTTACTGCAGAGTCCCCTTAAATAGAAAGTTTGCAATGAATTTTAAAATAAGATTATGACTTACAAAAAATTGATTCAATTCATGAATTTTCTGAAACAGCTATTGCGTTAGGCCAGGTACATATTTATTTCTCAGTCTTTTGCAGATACTTGTATGCCTTTATAAACTAATAATCGGAAAGAATATGAGACATAAGCAAATCATTGTAATAACTTTGTCTCATGTGAAATATCTCTCAAACAATATAAAATATTTTACATCTTTGTAGGACAATACTTGATATGTGTATTTTTGAATTGAAATATTTTCCCAGACTACTAAAAATTCATAGATGTCCTTAAGCCAAGGGTTCTTTTGCTTGTGTGCACAAAACCCTTTGAGGAGTTAAGTGTTATGTATTGAAAATGTAATAGTGGGCAAATTTTCTATCTATCAATCTCTGGGTCTGTCATCTACTTCTACAGTGCTTATTATCCTATCATCTACTTGCTGTGTATTTTCTCAAGATGTATGGTTTGTACTGTTCTCTGTATTTATGGCACATAATGATTTTTGAAGTTTACTTGTTTCTATTTCTCTTTTGAGAAAGATCAAGATAACACAGTGTACAGCATTAGAAAGAGTGAGAGAAATAGTTGATTTTTCAACATTCCATATTAACTTTGAAGATTAAGTCAGTAGTAGAATGATCTGAAAAGTCTTACACGTTCTGAGAAGAGATCAGAACCTGTGCTAGACCAGCTTTTCAGGCCCAGACTGGTCACTCATTAGACATGTGCTTTTGAATGAGTCTATCTGCTTCAGGCTTTAATTATGTCAAGAGTTCAACTTTCAGGTTATTCCAAAATGCTTGGGAATGTAAAAGGATTTATATACCTGGGAAGACAGTAATCCATCTTTTTATAAATATTTTATTGTTTCATAAAAGAATGGGAATAACATTATATTAAACGGTGAATAAACTTTACAGTGACTGCTAAAATAAATTAATCTGCTAATTTTTCTTTATGAAAATTATCAGAAAAGTTTTATCTGTCTTTGAGTACAAACATGAGAGTCAGAAAAGCAGTTAACGCAATTTCAGTTGCATTCACCTCCTTTCAGAGACTGGAGAAAAACTCGGAACTTTCCTGAAAGCCGTAAGTGAAAAGAAAGGAAATTTTGGAAGATCGAATCAGGGCCAGAATAAACTAGTATTTCTGTTGAGGATGGGTTATTGCAAAGGAACCACACACAAAAAATATATTTCAAGAAGATACATTTAGGTATGAAAACTAGGCCAAGTTGTTTTAATTGAAAATTTCAGCACTAGAAAGTTAGTTTGCATCAGTAATAATCTGTACGAGTGGTTACTAAGGGTAAACAGAAATGGCATTTTGACCAACAGCACTTTTTCATCCCAACACAGTGTCAGTCAATACCTGTGGTCACTTAAGTAGAGAATGAAATTCAGATCGACTCTGTTATTGTTATTAGAGTAAAATAAAGTTTGTATTAAACAAGTTTTACATTTTAAGGATTTAGCTCAATTTTATTTATAGTTATTTATAATAATTTTGATAACATATTTCACAAAAAACTTACCTATAGTGGAATGTATCCTAATTTATACAAGTAAATGTAAACCTCATTAATTTATTCAGGAAATATTTACTGAGTTCTATCATGATGAGGTCCTTTGTTAAATAATTGATTATTTTTTGCTCTTTCTAGCCTTACCTTTGCTAAGTATAAACCATATTTTACTCTTCATTAAATGTGTTTTTTGGTTCTATGCTAGCAATAAAAATGGATACTTTGGAAGATTTATTTTTAGGATATGTTTTCATTTTTTAACTTATATTTTCAACAATTTATTGAATCATCAGTTTTGTTTGGGTTTCTCTGAAATTCTGTTAGTTGTGCCTGTTCCACTGAGTTCACGGGTGACACCGCTCATAGGCAAACAGAAACATGAGGGCACCACAGGGGTCACCTGGAAGCTCAACTCCTAATTCCTTCTTCTATAACGACCTTAGAGTTCAGTATCCTGTACTTTGTGAGTATATCCATTAGAAATCAAAAAAGAAGGAAAATGGGAGTACCCAAAAAAATCTTGGAGCTAAACAATGTTTATGAATTTGTTTGCCCATCATGTATTGGTTTGCCCCACGTAGGTAATACTGGACAATTGGCACAGCGCATATTTCATAGTCTTGCAGCTAGAAAATGAAGACTAATAAAAACACAAGAATCCTAGGCTGAGCGGACTAGCAAATCCAACCCAATATTTAGTCTCTTTTAGTCAGAAGATTGTACAGTTTAAGGTGCTTAAAACCTCAACAGCATTGAGTTTTGTAATAACGCAGACCTGGGTTTGAATCGTGGGTTTATCACTTACCAGCTCTGTGACCTTGGGGAAGTTACTTAACCTCTGTAAACCACAGAAAACACTGGTAAAATGCAGTGGTAATTTCTACCTCATACTACAATTATTGAGGATTAAATGGAATACTGAAAATAAAGCATTTTTTACAGTCATTAATCTGTGGTTTTAAAATTCATTGATCAAATCCTATCTTCGTTGGTATGTATTTTGAACATTATTAATCAATCTTTTTTGGACATCAGGGTCTCTGCCATATGTTATAGGTATAAGGTTTATCACTGTTTGATGGGAGAGAGAAGAGATAAATTGATAGTTATGATCAAATGTACACAGATCCTACTTAGTTTTATTGCATACATATAGTTCCATTTATGGGAAAGAGATCATTTCCATTTTTTAAATCATTTTTCTTAGTAAAGCCACGCAGAGCTTTGTTTTACATTATGATATGTTTTGTACGAAGACAAGATAGCAAAGAGATTAAAAGCAGAGCTCTGAAATTAAGCTGCCTGGATTTCTGTTCTGGTTTTAGGATTCACTAGCTGTATGACTTCAGGCTATTTATCTTTCTCTGTTTTCATTTCCTCAACTGAAAAAAAGGAGATAATAATATTACCTGTTCCTTAAGATTGTTGTAAGGTTTAAATGTTAAAGCATACATAAAATTCTCAGGGCAGTTTTTATCTCATAGTGAGCAATTAGTAAATGTGGGTTATTATTAATATTATATAGCACATACTATTTAAATATATTTAAAGGTGTATGTGTACGCATGTGTGTGTGTTAAGGCTTAGAACTATGAAGTGCTTTATGAAGCAAAATAATATCAGTATTCTATATTTCACACATTTGTCTTTACCAATTTAAAAAATCTATCCAATAACTATCTATGTTTGGTAGTATTACATTTAGTCGTAGGGATAATAGTGTCAGGTATAAATGGCACAATTAAAAACACAACAGGAGCTAAGTTGCTCAGAAAGTTGCAATGCAAATATTCTTTTCTAAAAGCCTTGCAAATGTACAATGAGAAAAAATGAAGGTATCTTATTTTATTACCTGGTGGGAATTTATCCACTTCCAACATGCTACATAACTCTGCTCATGAGCAACCTTGGCTGGGACTCCCTGCCCTGTCAAGTAGGCCTTCTAGAGAAAGAAACTGATGGGCGTTGATGCTGTTTTTCAAGAAGTCAGTACATTAGCAGTCTAAGTTAAATGTAGAAGCCTGCCGTGTGGGTCTTGGAGATATTTTGGAATATGTCTAGTTTAAAAGTGTTAATATTAACACACACTTGGAATTGTTTATAAATTATTGTGACATGAAATTTTCATCACATGAAATGTTTTAAAATGGCATTTATTCTGTTTATTCTAGGACTATAAAATTAATTTGCTCATTCATTCATTAAAAACTTATTAAGTATCATAATATATTAAGCACTATTCTAGGCACTGAGATACTAAGATTGATTACAGTTCTTTGATCTCAAGGGGCTGACAGTCTAATAGGGAACAAAAGGAAACTGAAAGACTTTTAATCAATAGGTGCTATGTTTGATTTGTACAGAGAAATTTAGAGGACAGATGAGAGGCTTTTAATTAAGACTAAGGTGGGTATCACCAAAGGCTTCCAAGTATAAAATCTTCAAGTACTGGATTGAGTAAGCTAATCGGTGTAAATGTTGGGCAACAGCGTATGGGTGATTGGTGGGAGAAGACTGGGGTGTACCCTGGGCAAAGGGAACAGCTCGTGTGAAGGGTCACACAGGTGCAATAGCATGAACTGTATGGGAACCAGCAAATACTCCATGTGGATGAAGCACAGAGACTGATGTGTTCACACATCTGTCTACCTGACTGGGGGACAGTCCAGCGCCCTCTCCCAGGCAGGTAGAAATTGGATGCTGGGTGAGACTGGACCGGTATAGGTCAGGAATAGGGACTGGAATGTCCCTTGCCCCTGAGCCACAGTAGAGCCCAAGGGATGATTAAAGAGACCACAGTTTGAAGAGAATGAGAAATTGAAAGCCAGCAGATCTGACTTCCAAGGAGGCAACCAGGAAGTGTTCAGATTGGAGGCAGGGACTTAAACCAGGAACTCAGAGGAGAGCAGAGGCTCAAAGCTGTGACCTGGGTGTGATGTGGAGCTTGGAGGAATTTCCTGAGTAGCCGGAACATAGCTGCAGCAGATTTTTATAGGGCACTTGCAACCTCCTGAATGGGTGAGGAGGGAGCTGTTAAGGGCACTGATCTGGCTCAGGCAGAGGGCTTTGAACTAAACTGACGAGCTTGAACTATACCCTGAAAGCTCTGGGGAGTCATTGCAGGGTTTTAAGCAGGGCAGTGGCATGATTGGATTTGCGTTTTAAAAAGATCTTGTTGGCTGCTGTGTATGGAAGAATTAAAGTGTGTGAGCCTGAAGGTGTGATGATCAGTTGGGACGGTTTGTACAGATGAGGGATGCTGGGAGTCTGCTGTAAGACACTGTGGTGGACAAAAACACAGGAGGAGATATTCTGGGGAAACCTGGAAGGGGGAATGGAGAAGACGATTAGGAGGAATCCTTGGAAGAGGAAGAGAAGAGCCTGGGAATCATCTCCTGTTTCTGAATTGGGTACCTGGATAGACCATCATGCCATTCCGAAATCCATTTGAAACTGATTTCGAAGTAGAGGCATAGAGTTTGGGGGGTTCTGCTGAAAAGATAGATGGAGACAATTTAAAAAGAGTAATATATGGAAGTCTAAAACTTAGAAAAACTATCTGGGTTAGGGATAAGATTTGGGGTTCATTAATATTTAGATGGTAATTAAGCTGATGGATTTAAGTGAAATGTGCAGAGTGAAAACAGGAGAGAGCCCTGGTAGGCCTTGACATTTATAAGAGACTGGAGAAAAGCGTTCATGAAGTTGGGATAAGAGAAATGAAGACACTGTGGTGATAGGGACGCCATGGGTGGAAATAATTTCAAGACCAAGGGAGAGCTGTAGAATGGTCAGCGTGATGAATAATTCTACACTGAATGAAAATGGTATGACAACAATTGCACTAACTTGGCCAAACACTTCCCATGTATTAGCTCATTTGATCCTCATAACAAATCTGTGGGTTCCATGCTATTATTATCCCCCTGTTACAGATGAAGCTGCTGAGTCACAGAGAGGTTATGTCACTTGCCCCACGTTGTTAAACGAAATATTCAAATGCCGTTTGATTCCTGAGTTCAGATAGGTATCAATCAGCTATGTCAGTGCCAAAGAGCTAAGCAAAAATAAACAAACAAACAAAAAGTAAAGCTAAATTACAGTGAGCTGAAGAAGGACGGGGGAATGAGGAAGTAGAAAAAAATGAGTGAATACTTCTCTGAAGGAATTTTTATAAAGTAAACTGTAAGGGAAATGGGGCTGAAGCGAGATTATTTTTAAAGATTCGAAAAATCTGAGGTGATTTATGCATTGAGTTAAGAGGGAGGGTAAAGGTGTGAATAAGTATGAATAAATGATGAAATGAGTCCTTGCAGACATCAGGAGTGGTTAAGATCAAGAATATAAATACAGACATTAATAGCAAACACATATTTGTTAAACACATACTTTGTATTTGGCCTTAATATGTGGTAGGGATATAAAAATGTATAATATATGGTAATCACCCTCAAAGAGCTCAAAGTTGAGTTGGAGGCAGACAATCATGACATCATAACATGTGCTGTTATGAAAGGGGCCATTGATTTACTGACTTCAAGGAGATGAGAGCAAGAAGTTCAGGAGTGAAAGCTCATCTACTACCACCTTAACCCATGGTTTTATGCTCCAGTCACGCTGGCCTTCTTTTAATTCATGAATGTGCCAAGGGCCTTCTGGTTCCAGGATTCATATACCTGGTCCCTTCTCATCCTCAAGTCTCAGCTGGAATATGACTTATGAGAGTCCTTCCCTTAGCACCTTATCTAAAGTTACTCTTCCCCACACTTCATCCTCCTTCACATCACCCTGTTTTGTTTCTTCATGGCCATATCCACAATTTATAATTATCTTGCTTATTTATGCATTGGTGTATTGTTTCTTTTTCTAGATGTAAGCTCCCTGAAAGTAGGGACTATCTTGTTCACTATTGTCTTTCCAGTGCTTGAGCTACACCTGGCGGATGGGGAGATGGTCAGTATGCTTTCAAATAAATGAATAAATAGAAGAAATAATATTTGGGCAGATAAGGTGGAACTGGTCATTTTAGGTAAGTGTGAAAGCTGTACAGTGCCATAGAAACCTCAGCCTGGGTGTTATATTTAAGTAGCAATCAGTTACTCAGAGTGTTGGTACTATCCCAGCAAATGGCTTAGTGGCAGTGACGGTGAGGGTGGAGGGGATGAGCAGAGGGGATGGCAACAGAGTGGTACACTTGAGCCATATAGGAGAGGGTGTGCACGCCAGGTTAAAGATTCTGTGGCAACAGGTAGTTCATTGAAAACTGAATGCTATGGAAATTAGATCTTAATTTCTGTATAAATCACCCCAACACCCCTTTTTGGAGATGATGATGATGATGATGACATTGACTGGCTGGGATGCACACACAGGAAACAGATGCAAAGGTTTCTCTACTGACCCTTCCCTAAGCATGATTTTGCACAGCCGGCCTTGCATCTAGGTGAGTCACAGTGGGAGGTGAAGGTGAGCATTCTGAGGACAGATATCTGAGTCTCCCCCTACCCCACCAGGCTGGGCAAAGAGGAGTGTGGGCCCATCTTCAGAATGCTGGGGTTGTCAACAGCCAGCCCTGGGTAGAGGCACCCTGCTGCAGAGTGCCATTTGGAGGAAGGGCTGGTAGGTTCCCCTGCAGTCAGTCACATGCAAGAGTCCTGACCTCTTCCAAACTTTTTATTCTCTTCACTAACCCTCAGCCTGCTGTGGGGAGCCCTCCATCTGTCTCCCAACCTCAGGTGTGACCCCGCAACAGGACTTGTCACCTGGGTGAGGTCTCCCTGATAGAACCGTGGGTAGATTAAACCATCTAAACCCCAGTTCAGCTAACAGCCTTGCCTGCAGTCTTGGCACATTCTCTTTTTTCTGTCTTAAATCTTTGAAATGAACAAAACTGAAATAAATGTGTGTAATGAAAAAAAAAATTCTGTATAAATCTAGCTAATAACATTTATGCCTCAGTTCTGAGTAATTAGAAAATCTGTTTATGAAGTTCTGTCTTGATGTAATTATGATCACACAATACAAACTATTGACCTAAATCTTTCACCATAAATTAGATTTCTGTGAAAAATCAAGGATTCCTGTTTCGTGGGTATCACGTGTTTTCTTGTGATCACTGCCTAGTAATTCAGTGACCAGAGAATGAAGGGTTTTGTCATTATATAAAGCCATAAATATTCATTAAAACAGTAGGGCTGATCTTTGTGGATATGTTCATGAAAACCCACAAACTAGTTTAACCAAAGATCAAACAATCTAATTAAATGTTAGTCGTTAATAATAATAACCTCATGGAGGGGGCAGTAAGAAATAGAAAATGGTAGAAATGCAGCGCAGAACAAAAGCCAGTGACATGCACTGAGAAAACCAGTTTTTGTTTTATATTAATTACTAGATTAAGGAAATGATATTTATGGAAGAAAATAACAGATCATTCAATGGAATTGCCAAAGGTCTTTTGAATCTCCAGAGAATTGAAGAAATGAGCTAAATAATCAAAACTAATGTTGGGAGTCAGGACAGAAACACTTGCTAACATTTTTGCTAATTTGATAAGTTATTTGAGCTTCTCAGGAACAGAATGAGGGCAAGGAAAGGACTGTAATGAGCAAAACTATTCCATTTTACATAAACGTTGCTTCAGTCACCTGGGGTTATTTACGTGAGATGATAACATTGTCTTAAGGGGAATTTTGGTAGGATAGATATCACTCGATATATGTAGGGAGACAATTTTATTTTATCCCTTATATTTAGTCACTTGCCTAGAATAATATGTGATTTTATGAAAATAACTTTACAACTTGCAATTACTAACCAAAATAAAATCAAGACCATAAGTAGTGTCTTTTAAACTTTCTGGCACATTAATAAATATATTAACCTTAATTCTATTTTGATATATGTCTTGCTTAATTCTTTGCATTTGCTTGGAAGCATATAGCTGTTTAAAATCTGTGTGTTTATCTCAGGTCATTTAATAATCATCTGCTTGTTTTGAGCTAAAGGCCATAGATATCTTAAAACATGGGATGTCTCGCCCTGGACTTGTGTCTCCACTGATTAGAGTGCCCTCCCTTACACCATGAGGGCACATACCTAGGTTGCGGGTTTGATCCCTGGTTAGGGACACCTGCAACCTTGGTGTAGCCGAGGAAACCAATGGATGCTTCTCTGCATGTTGATGTTTCTCTCTCTGTCACTGTCTCCCTTCCTCTCTCCAAAACCAACACACACACACACACACACACAAACAAACAAAACAACTTGGAGTGTCTTTCCTTATTCAGCACAGTGGAGAAACTGGATCATCACTGCCTGAATATATCTTTTCATGTCACAATTCCTCATGACCCTTGCTCCCTGAAGGACACTAAAAGACAAACACTGATAGATAAGACTGTGAATTTTCAGCTTCGATTCCTGGGAGAAGGATTATGCCTTTAACTCAGGGGATGGCCAGCTATGGCCTGTGGACTAAATCTGGTCCGCTGTGTTTTGTAAATAAAGTCATATTGGATCATGGCCACACCCCTTCATTTGTATATGAATTATGTCTATTTTATGCTGTTAAGGTAGAACTGAGTTAAGTTTTACAGAGACCATGTGGGCTGCGAAACCTAAGTTATTTCTCCTTGGCCCTTTACAGAAAAACTTTGCTGACCTTTGATCTAGTGTAAGATTTCCCTAAATATTTCCATATGACGATAGTTAAAGGGGATTTTAATGGGTAGGATTAGTCAAAGGTCAAATAGTTAGGGAAACACTAGGTTAATCCAATTTAATTTTTCCTTGTTGCAGAAATTTTCAGAGCAATTAATGTACTAATGCACATTAAATGGAAATACTATATTAGTATTTTATAAATAATATATTTGGGTACTTAAAAGTAATAGCATTTATAAGTAATGAGTAATAATAATTTATAATATTTGTTTTTCTTGTAGAATATGTATGGGAGTGGTGATCTGTGAAATACACTTTAGGAAATGCTCAAATGCATGTTTCCTTCATGATTTTCTACTTTTAGGTTCTCTTTACTATTGAGAGGATGCTCAATTCCCTCTTTTCTCCATAGTTCAGAAATTCTAAAAGAGTCATTTAACTTAATATGTATCTACTTGCTCTTAGTATTTCAACATGATCCCAGTATGGATTATTTTGGTGTCTGATCTCTCATTTTTAAAGGAGTTTTTTTTCTTTCCTTTAAACAATTTTAAACTTAGCTTGAACATAATGTATGTAGAACAATTATATAACTACATGATTTTTTTCCCCCACACTACTGCACTTGGCAAATATTTGAAAGCAAGCTGTATAAGTTATCTGTTATTTAGAAATTAAAGATGCATGTAGCATCTTCTTCACAGTGGACAGTTTGAGTTAAATCTTCTTGCAGAAGTAATGGTTTACAAATGAGGAAATGCACGGGGATGATATATTCGATATAATAGTGTGATTCCCCCCACCCCTGTAAGTGTAAGGGATAAAAAGTAGTGATTGAAGATTATGTTTATATAATTCAAATAATCTGATGAAAATTTGGGCTCATGCTTGTTTCAGTTTTCTTCAGTCATGCAATATAGTGCATGTGCGTTCAGAATAGAGGACATGGTACACTGAAGGTTAACAGTGGGTCCCTCCAGGGAGAAGGGGATGCCCGTGAGGCGGCATAGAGGAGTGGTGGGTGCGGATTATGTGGATAACATGGTTTCTTCCTAGTGTTGCCAAAGTCAGGTCTGTGAGCTCCATTTATACACGGCCAAGTCTGGACAATTCCCGTAAGAGGATATAGATGGTAAAATGTGTCAGACAGCATTTTAGCAGCATTGGTGCACAAGGTTGGGAATACCGTAGTATTATAACCAAATTTAGAAGTATAGCTCAAAATGGTAAATGTGAATGCACACGCCCCTATCCGTTGATGGGCATCGTTTGCTTTGAGCAGAACTGCCCCACCCTATTGCCTTTTTGCTGTCAGTTTTCCATTGCTGCTACAACAAGCCACCACAAACTTACTGCCTTAAACAACACACACTTGTTATCTTACACTTCCAAAGGTCAGGAGTCAGAAATGTATGTTACTTAGCTAAAATGAAGGTGTCATCAGGGCTGAAATCCTTTGGAGGAACTGGGGAGAATCTGTTCTCACACCTTTTACAGCTTTCAGAGGCTGCTTGTTCTCCTTGGCTATGGCCTCTTTCTTCATCTGCACGCCACCGGCCGAGTGGCGCTCGGAAACCTTCCCCAGACCCCCCTGCTGCTGTCGTCATCACAGCTTCTCTGACTCTCTTCCCATTTTTCTTATAAAGACACGTGATTATATTTGGCTCACTTGAGTAATCCAGGGTAATCTCCCTATCCTAGAATTCTCAATTTAATCATCTTTGCAAAATCCTTTTTATCATGTAAGGAAACATATTCACAAGTTCTGGTGAATAGAATATGGACATCTTTGGTGGGACATTAGACAGCCTTCCACGTTTCGCAAATTGGAATGTATTCTTCGGTGCAGAAACGATCCACCAGCACCACTTGGAATGTACGCCTTCACCTGCCCCATGCCACGCCAGACTAAGATATGCATCCCTCAAATGGGATTCTCTAATAAAACCTCATGTTCTTCCCTTTTACTGTAGCATTTGTACTGGTAATCCCTGCCTGTCCGCACCCATTTTTCCTGGTAGCCTGTGAGTTTCCTTACTGTCCTCTCTGTGACACTTAACGCAGTGATAGGAGGGTCACAGAGTCACAGTAATTACTTGATGACATCTTTGTGAGTCTGACATATGTTATTATTAAGGAATGCACTGATGTTTTGATTTAGGCTGTAATTATTTAATTTACTTCACTAAAACTCCTCTGACTTGGAGTCTCGAATTATCTCCTAGTGGACCAGTCTGGTATGGCCCTATCTGATTTACATTCCTAGCATGAAGCTTTTGATTCTTACATGTCATCATTTTTTCTTGATTTTCTTTTACATCTAGGACCATTCCAAATAGTATTTTCAAAGATAATTATTCCTTTACTTACTTCTAAACTGTAACTGTTGTGCACAGTTCTATCCCCAAAACTTGTCTTTCTCATTCTTTGCCATTCCTGGATTATTTACCAAAACCCATGCTGTTACTACCTGCTTTTGGGTAACCCCATCAATCTGTCCAGCCCAAACTCTTACCCTAAGCCACATGTTCAACTGTCTGCTGACCATCTCCTCCTGGAGAGCCACAGATCTCAAACTCCAGGTCCCAACTGACACACCTCGATCGTTGATCATCTTTCCGCACATTCTCCTGTATCTGCCTATGCCGGCTGAAACCAAGGCCCATTTTCTTTTTACTTTTGCTGTCACAGTTGAGGTTGTTAGCATTTTCTGTGTGTGTGTGTGTGTGTGTGTGAGAGAGAGAGAGAGAGAGAGAGAGAGAGAGAGCGAGCTTAGGACTAGAGTCCATTTTCTCCTTGCTTGCAGATTAATCATTCCAAAACATGTATACATTCTTTTCTAAACACAGAGCCCTTCAGTGTCTCTCCAGTACCTATTAAGTAAAGTCCAGTATCTTCGCCATGCTGTGCAAAGTCCATTGTCATCAATGAATGGCATTTTCAAGAGTCTGCAGAGCATAACCTGTGTGTTAGGGCAGTGGTCCCGACTTAAACATGCAGCTGAGCCCTGAAAAGAGACTGCTTGGGCTGAAATCCTGGCTTCGGTACTGATCAGCTATTTGTCTTTTGATTAGGTTATTTCCTTTTCATTTTCCTTAATTTCCTTGTCTATGGAGTTAATAACACCTTCCTTAAAAAGATTTAGTAAAGTCTAAATCTTATACTTTGTGAAAAGCTCTTTAAAAAGTGTGTGGTATAACATCATTGCTCAGCAAATATTACATACTATTAATATTAATTAATTATTATTCTTTCATTAAGCTTTATATCTTCTATGTGTATTCTATTTTTACATGTGGTAGGCACCTGCTAGCAGTGCAGAGCACATGTCTGAGCTCTACAAAGACCTGGATTCTCATCTTTACCTCTGACACGTAATGACTCATGTTTGAAATGGGCAAAATATCATCTCCTTCACAGGGCTGTGTGAGAATGAAATGTGATAATATATGTATGTCAAGTAATTATTACAGTATTTAATGAATATAGTAAATACTCCCAAATAATACTCTTATTATTTTCGTATCAATGGTGTTTTGCACATATAAAATATTTAATGACTGGTAAGTAATTTGCCAGGTTCTAATTTAGAGAAAACTAGTCTAGTTTGAGAAGACCTAGAGTGGTTGTGTCTTTGTGCCTTAATAGTAGTAATCTGCAGAGATCCATTTTGAGAGCATTATGAAACCCAATCTTTAAAATGTCAAGGTATTAAAACACAGAGTAATCATACACTTTTTTTCCACTGACTAAATCTAGTTCAGTCTCTCCTTTTGAGCTACTAGGCTAAAAATTTGTTATTTAACTTGCTCAACTTCCCCATATCAGAACATTTGACTGAAAATTACAATTTTCTTTTTACAATTAAATATGTAAAATATGTTAAAAACCATAGTTTTTTTAATTCTTGAATTAAACCAGACATTTCAGTTGATGGGCATTATCAGTTTATTTGTATGAGTGATTTATTAATGCCTATTTCACAAACTGGATTAAAATTTCCGTTAAACAGAGACTCTCTCTACTTGTATTATGTATTTGGTACCCAGTAGGATCTCCCTGATATGTGTGGAATGAATGAATTTCAATGACTTCTTGTAACCTTTTTAATTGATCTAAATAAGGCAGAAATTTACAATTCATCCTATATAGTAACTGTTTCTGTAAATACGATTTCGTTTTGTGACCATCCTAAATCAGGATTGATGAACTATGGCCTACAGGAAGAATCCAGCCTGTTTTTACATAGGGCTTGTGCGTTACAAATTGGTTTTATGTTTTAAATGTTTGAAAAAATCCAAAGAGGAATAATATTTAATGTAAAAATTATAGGAAATTAAAATTTCGGTGTCCATAGTTTTCTTAGATCACAGACATGTCCTTCATCTCTGTATCATCTATAGCTGATTTTGCCCGAAACAGCAGTTGCATAGTTGAAACTAAGTTTGTATGGCCCACAAATCCTCAAATATTGACTATTTCTTTACAGAAACAAATTTGCCAACAATAGCTTTAAATAAAACAAATAAAAAGAGACACTACATAGTTCAACTTACTTTTGATTTTGAAAGAATCAAGATAAATGGCCACATGCATATTTTAGTCCTCTATTTAACTATAAATTATATTAGATAATTTACTATAAATCATGATTGTAAAGTTATAAGCTCTAAGTTTTCTTAATCAAATCTTCCTATGAAAAAATTAACCAGTATTAATAAAACATGTATATTACTTAATGTCAAATTAAATAATTTCTATTTGGATTTTTTGTTCCCACATGCTTTCATTTATATATGCTTTAAAATAACTCATATGTATGTATAACTATGAGGTTATTTTTGGGGGGTAAAGAGTTTAAAATCCAAATTCCAAATTTAGAATTTTTGGAGGTATAATTATTCTACTAACTTCAGAAATATTGTTATCTTTTTATAGATATTCCTTTTCCCCTTTCTATCTCAGCTCTCAAGCTTTAGGCCAGAACTTACCACAACTTGAAAGAGAAAAACACTGTGGATAATTATAATAACACTTTATATTTTTGATAATATATTATATTCTTTTTATTAAAAAAATATTTCACATAGCTCACAGAAACTTGACGTATGTTAACTCAGTCTGTACATTCAAACTGAACTTAGTCTAAACCATCATGTAGGTTAGGGCATGATATGTTTCACTCTTGGAATTGGTATGAGGGCAGCCATGGTACAGGTGAAGACACTTTCAACTTTGCTTTTTTCCCTAGTTTGTTAATTCCTGTACTACTATCAAGAACCATTGATATGAATAGATAAACAGAAAAAGAAAGCCTGTTCTGTAATTTTAGTAGTTGAAAGAAACACCATAGGTAACTAGAATTAGATTTTTTAAAACTTTGATAAAAGAATTCATCAAATAACATGATATTTGTAACTAGTTTTGCATAGAGTAAGTAGATAAATATTATCTGTGGTTAAATTTGTCAATTTTTTTTTGTATTTCCAGGCATATGCAGTTATTTCTCATTTGCTGAATGTATTTCAAAACCATTCCCACTGTATAGTTTTCTCCCTAACAGAAACTGTGCCAAACTGGGTAACAGGCTAAAACCCTCTAACAAACAGAATCTGAAGCAGTGATTTAAAATGATACGACTGCCCGTTCCTCTTTCAAGAATCCAGAGACTGGGACCCAAAACTGAGGAGGGATCCTGCCTTCCTCTAACGTGTGTGTTTTCTCTGGGTTCATGGTGGCTGCTACAATTGTTACCACTTCCCAATCAGAGGAACAAAGAACCTGGCTCTACCCTTTTTTTTTTTTTTTTTTTTTAATTGGAGAAGGCCTCAAATCTGCATGACTATCACTTCAGCTCCAATCCTTTTACTTAGAACCTAGGCAAACAGCCACAGGGACTATAGACTTTGTTATCTATACCTGAGAAGAATGTTTCCCCAAATTTAACTCAGTCCTATTCTCAAAAAAGAAGAGGGTGAATAATAAAAGATAACTGATAATCTTTGTTACAGAAATGGTTCTACCCATTTAGTCTGTCTACTTGAATCAATATAAATGAATAAATATAGAATCTTCTTTTTACCAAGAGGAAAGCTGCATAGATACAAATTTATTCATATTGACTTGATTTTCTGATACCAATATTTCTACGATAATGCACATAAACCACTGTATATCCCTATGCACTATTTCTCTAAGCTGTTATTACATTACCATTCCTTAACTTTGAACTATTTTTCATGAAATTGATTGAACAGAGAGCACTTTAGACAAGAAAGGATCCGCGACTTTAAGCCAGCTCCCTGTTCATCTCTAGGTACGCAAGAGGGGGAAGAAAGAGTTAGAAATTCTCAGTCAAAAAATGTCTTAAAAAATGATGTTATATAACCTGTAATAATATATTGCTAAGATAAATATAATAATTCCACACAGTTAATTTTACATTATCAACACTTTAAAATGTATTTGATAAAGGGGGTGAAGGTTCAATGGAGGGTTAGTGACTGTTAATTCTATTTATTTCATCCTCAAATGTTATTTAAAAATTGGCTTGCAATATTTAAGAAACCTAAGAGGCTGCATGCCTCCTTAACACAAATTTTAGGTGGCATTTCAGTAATTTTTCAAGATAAACTCGTTAGTGGAACTCATCGATTTCTAAAATTTAAATGATTTGCACTGACTTTGTCTCTTTCTTGGATGAGTAGTTCCTCTAGCAAGTGCCCTAATATTAGACTGTCTTTTGAATTTTTAAGCTGACCTGTTAAAAGAGAAGTCTTGAGTGAGAAAAATCATACACTCGCAAAGCCATCCTTTCCACTTACCATGAAGCTAACAATGTAAGCCTAATATTTAATGTTATTAACGCCGCCTGGAGTCAGAGGTTATTAACGCCGCCTGGAGTCAGAGGTTTGTGATGGGTACAAAAGAACTGCCATATTTAAAATATCATTTCTTTTCTTTGTCAGAAGAATGCAAATCAAAGACTAGAATTAAAGCCCAAGAGAAAATTTTATTTAAGCATATTTGAGTTTCTCTTTAGTTCCATTTAACCCTCAGGTTTTTTCTTCCTTTTTGATAACACTTTGCCCTCTAGCCTGATGTGAAAAGAACAATGGAGCATCCATCAGTGTTCCCCAAACTCTGTGAGTGGCTCTTCCTGAGTCATTATCCTTCAGCTTGCATAAGGAGCATGAAAAATTTCCTTTTTACCTCTCCCACCAGGAATCCAATGGAAAACATTAAACTTCACGTCTTGTAGGGCAGAAATCAAGAAACGCAGGGCCCATCTGTGTACATCTTGCATGTGAATGGAAAACATTATCACCATTATGCATGAGTGAGAATCCTTTATCTGGCCAAGACTCTTTCCCCCACAATGTAAGTAACACGGCAAAGATCTGAGACTTCCATTAAATGACTGCTTCCAGTCTGGCCTCTGGGCAACCTGGACAATTTTCAGGGACTTACTCAGTCCACGAATCTGCTTGCTGGGCTGGTGAAACCTTAGTGCTTTAAAGTTTTCAGCTTTTCATCAAAAGAAGAAGAAAGGCAAAAAAGGAGAAAAGATCCAAAGCATTAATTTGAATTTCAGGATTGAAGTTTTAATACTGATTTTCTATTTCTACGCCGCCTTTTTAGTTATGGAGTCAAAATCTTACTTTCATTTGTAGTTTCCCTGATTCTTTGTCAACTCATTAGCCTGTGAATCCAGAGTAGACTTTTTTTAGGAGTCACGCTTCAAATGCCAGGAACATCAGTGATTCTATGAGGTAATAAAACCATCATCCAACCCTGCATACTGCCTTCTAATAAGCTGGCACTCTCCTAAGAAAATCCAGAACTTTGCTAGATGCAATTAGCCTTAGATTCTTAGTATAGTATTTATTAGCATATGGAATCATTCATTACTTGATCAGAATCAGAAAGTCATGAATCCAAAACAAAAACTGAAGTAGGAACATGTATTTATTTTAAAAAGTTTATTTATTTATCTTTATTTTTATTGTTGCCATTATTACAGATGTCCCCATTCCTCCCACCTTTGCCAGCCTCCACCCCACCCCCACCCTCTGGCCATCACCACACTGTTGCTTGTGTCTATGGGTTATGCATAAGTGTTTTCTTGGCTAATCTTTTCACCTTCTTTCATTCAGTGCCCCTTTTCTCTCCCCTCTGACAGCTAAATATGTGTTTTATCTGCTTACAAGCAAATGTGTATGCTTTATACAGCACATATCTAGATATCTTCTCACTTTATGTTTTCCTCTCGGGTGCCTTTTCCTTTTAATTAGTCAAATTCCCATTCCTTACATTTTCTCTTTTTCTCTCTTTACCTACTTTTGTATTTTCTTTTCATGGATGAGTGAGAAGTGTGACAGAGTTTTTGAGTGCTCCACTAAACTCCACAAAAATTTAATTAGTGTAATGAATAATGATGCTTTAGCCTCAGATGCATGTTTATTGAACATCTACTAGAGAGCAAACGCCCTGTGCCCTACTAAGAATACACACGGTCATACTCTTATTGAACCGTGGTCAAGACCAATATTTAATGAAATCATGGTATAAAAATCATTCATAAGACACTGAAGTTATATTTCAATACCGTCCTTTAATAATATGAGATACTTTTCAAATTAGCTGTTTTACTGATATAACTTACATGGTATCCTTTTATTTTTAAGAGCTACTCATGTGTTATTTATTTCTGTTAAGATTCTTATGTAGTATATCTAAAAACAAGGAAAGCAATTATTCTCCTCTATGGCATTCTGCAAAACCACTAGATTTAGAATTAGGTGATCTGGATTAGTGACCCGTAACTGCCATCTACTTGTATGTGACATTGGGTAAACAACTAACCTCCAGTTCTGGGGTTCCTTGTCTTTCAAATGAAGGTGTGTAATTTACCTCACAGTGTGGTTTTGAAGAATTAATGAGAGCACATATGTTAGAACATTTTGCAAAGTGTAATGGGCTATTTGGATATGAATTATTTTAAGTGTCTTGATTGTGAACATGTGAAATATTTCCAACATTTATGAGTAAAAGTGTTGACTTTTCTGAGATAAAGATGTGTTGAGAAGGGAGTATGTGGCTTTGCCAGTTCTGTAACTGGAAATTTAGATTGTGAGCCAAGACTTCTGTCTGAGGGGATGACAATGTGCCAAAAAGTAGGAACTGGCTAGAAAAAACAAAATATAGTGATGATATTTTACTTTATTGTTGATAGAATATCATTTTCATGAAAATTAAATTCATTCCTCTATATATTCTGTACTCTCATTAAGCTGGTACTTATAAAAGTCAGGTGGATTTAGAGGATCTCATTCTCTCATTCAGGATCATGACAACTTAAAGGGAACATGGGGAAGATGGAAAGATTTCGGAGGAGAGTCATAAATACAATTAAAGTGTTTGGGCATGGGACTTGAGGGAAAAAAGGTTCTGGGATTACTCAGTTTGCTAAGGACAAGGCTAAATGTGGAAAAGTGGGGATGTGGATAAAAGAACATCTGTTTCCTATGTCTAAGAAAAATCAAAAAGTAACTGGGTTTAAGCTACAGGATAAAAATTTAAATGAGCACCAAGAAAGAATTTCCTGACTGTGAGGGTTGTTGGGCACACAGACTTACCGGAATCCTTCCTGCATATCTTAAAAAAAAGTGTTTTCATTAAAATAGAATGATGTAGGTGTTGGTCTTCCTGAATGTAGCACAATAGACCAGAGAACTTCTAAATGATACTTCTGATTTTTTGATACTGAAGTTTTGTTATTCTGGTAAAATAAAAGAGAATGCTGACAAAAATTGTCCAAAATGAAAAGGTTTATTTACATGGACCAAACAGAAAATGCATCTTGATCCTAGTTACCCTATGTTGTGGTATTATACAATAAGCAAATTATTGCTTGGAATATTCAAGCATATGTAGTATGTTTTGAAAAATCTAATGAAAGCCTCCTTAGAAATTCTCTATGTCTGAATTATTTCAACTCTGGGGTAACATGGTATATAGGTCACACAAAGTGTGGGGGAGCTGTTACCCATCATCTAATGCTTGTTTCTTCTTTTTCTTGTGCTAGATTAGATTTCCCAACTTCATTTCTACTGATGGGTCACAATATGTTTGAATCCCAGCCAACTGAATGTGCACATGGTGGCTATTATATGTGCCATTTCTGGGTCTCTTAAAAAAAAGAGACACATCACTCTGTTTCCTCTTCTAACTGCTGCAATATGACCAAGATGAGGCCCTAGGGGATGATGCTGAGCCACAAGCTGGAAGGGGCCTGGGTTTCTGAGTTACAACATGGAAGGCCACCTGCCAACTGGGAATATCTGTTTTAGCCTATTATGCAAATGAGAAAGAGATGTCTATTTTATTTGATCACTTTACATTTTTTAAATGTATTTCTTCTGCAGACTTGAATGAGACACTGAGTAGCCAGGCCCATCTCATTGTATTAATTTCTTCTCAGCTCTTGGTCAAATGCTTTCCTTCTTTTTTCAGTTTTTCCTATACAAACCAGTGAGGATAATGAACTCACTTTTTCCCCCTGTATTGCAATGATTAATAACATTTCATCTTGAACTGTAGTTTTATTAGTTAACCTAAAGCATAAAACATATTTTAATTATGTTAGAATGTATTTGTTACAATATGGAAATTTGTAACCCACTTTATCTTCAAAGAAAAACAATGAAAAAAAAAAACTTTAAAATATAGAAGAGGATACTCTGGTTTCTCTTCAGATCATATAAATCTTTTGCCTTAAAATGTAGAAGAGGGCCAAAGATTTACTGCAAGGAATTGTTTGCAAAATGAATTCTTCAAACAAAGCCTGTTAAAAACATATTATTTTTACTGTAAAGATTTTCTTTAGCATACTTACTAATGGTTATTC
>PVJI01008969.1:0-67952 GCA_004026765.1 Micronycteris hirsuta
ATCCACCACAGCTTGTATTCTTTTCTGTGGGTGTGGACAGGTTGTGTTGAAGCTGATTCTTCTGTGTGAACAAGGTTTTGAGGCTTCTCCCTCACTCTTATTCAGTTGTTTGTTGTGGGTAATTTCTCCACCAATTGGAGTATTATCTGTTCAGTCTTGGATTGAGTTATGTGTGTGTTCCACTTCCTCCTTTACCTTCTTCCATTGTTTTATGTTGGTGGTTCCTTTGTTGGTGGATTTCTTCTTCTAGCTGGTATACTGGTGTTCACTGCTACCACCTTTCAAGTTCTCTGGAGTAGCAAAGTTAAATTTGTGTTACTGTCTCTGTTTTGGGGGGTGACCCTTGTCTGGGTCTAATTTTGTTCTCTTCACAGCTCCAGGTTTTAATGTCTCACCTGTGGATAAAGAAGAGAGGGGGAAAAAAGGGAGTGAAGGAAAGGAGAAAGAATAATATAAGGAAAGGAAGGAAGAATAAAAAAGAAAGAAGGAAAGAAAGGAAGAACAAATTAAAAGAAAAAATTTTTCTATTTTTTATAAATTAAAACAAAAAAATAAAAAAATAAAAAATAAGGAATGAAAAGAGGAGAAGACTAGGAATACTAAGGGAAAGGGAGGAAGAAGGAATTTAAAAAAATAAAGAAGGACAGAAAGGAAGAAGGGTGAAAAAAAAGAAAGAAAAAAAAGAAGGGGGAAAAAATCCTTCTGCTGGCTGGCTTTAAAAGTATCTGGACAGGCCTATTCTTTTGGTTTTCCTCTTTGTATTGGACTGGGAAGATATTAGTTTTGCTTTTCTCCCTTCCTGAGATGCACTCTTCGCTGTTGTCCAGCCTCCAGCCCAGTTTCTAGGTGTGTTTCTGGGTCCAGACTGGGTATGTTGTTGTGCTGTTTTTAAGGTGCACCAATTAGGGGCAACTCATCCACCCCCTTATTGCTGGTTTAGATGCTAGGAACTCTAAACGCCCCTCCTGGGTAGTTTGGCCCCCACACTGAGTCAAGAGTTTGTGCGGACTGTGCTCCTGTCAATGGGGCGCTTCTGCCTTTCTCCTACAGAGCCAGTTGGCCCTGTAGGGCTCTGTGCACAGGGGCTGGGTGGCAAGTGCTTTGTCACTGGCCATCAGGGTGCGAGTTCCACGTACCTGTGTTCACTGTCCCCTTTTGTCCCTGGATTGGGTGCCGGTGAGCCACAGGCCAGGAGGCCTGGTTGTGCACCGTCCCTGGTATTTTTGAAATGGTCACAAGTGGGCTGCGGATCACAGGGTGCACACAGTCCCTAATTCCCCTTGACTGGCTGTGCAAGCTGCAACTGGCCCCAGGACCACTGGTTGCAGACTGCTGCTGGTTCTTCTGGAGTTCACAGGGACAGGCAGCAGGTCACCAGGTTCATTCAGTCTCCAATTCACCCTTGATGGGAGCACAAGCCACCACGGGCCGAGGGCCGCCATTTGTGCACTCACCCCATGCTTCTGGAGATTGGGCAGGCAGGCTTCCCTGGGCCTCCAATCCCCAGGTGTGCACCAACCCGGGGGCTGTTGGGGGCAGGGCCTCTCCAAACAGCTGGGGAGTGCCTATTTTTTTCCTATTTTTCTTTTTGAAAAATTGTTCCTATTTATGCCCGCCAGTCTGAATAAGCACCAGGCCTCTCACACAGCCCAACCTGGCTCCCTCCCAAGAATCTTGCAGCAGACCCAGCAGCTGCCACGTCTGGGGCTGCAGCCCACCCTGCTCCCCACGCTGATCCCAGGGGACCTTTTCATTCCAAAGCACTCTCCTTACCATCTGATCACTCAATTTCCCCTATAATCTTGGTCATTAATCTTCATATATGCTGGAATACCATTGGGTGTTTGCTCCGTTCCTCAGAAAATCGGCTAGGTGTTTCACCAGTGAGCAGGAGGAAGTGGACTCCGCTCCCCCCTATCTCGCCACCATCTTCTCCTGTAAAACAAATATTGATGGACATAAAAGGACAAACTGACAGAAAAACAGTCATAGCTGGGGATTTTATACCCCATTGGAAGAACTATCTATCTAACATCAATAGATAGATCTTCCAGGCAGAAAATCAACAAGGAGATAGTAGCCTTAAATGACACACTAGATCAAATCAATTTAATTGATATCTTCAGAGCATTTCAACTCAAAGTAGCAGAATATGCATACTTTTCAAGTGCACATGGAATGTTTTCTAAGATAGACTACATGTTAGGACATGAAACAAGTCTAAATAAGTTTAAGAATATTGAAATCATATCAAGTATCTCCTCTGAACACATGCTTTGAAACTAGAAATCAATCACAAGAAGAACAGTGAAAAACATGCATAGACATGGAAACTAAATAACATGTTATTACACCGTGAATAGATCAACGATGAGATCAAGGAAGAAATCAAAAGATATGTTGAAAAAAAAAGAAAATGAGGACATAACAATCCAAAATCTGTGGGACACTGGGAAAGCAATCCTAAGAGGGAAATCCACTGCATTACAATCCTATCTCAGGAAAACAAGAAAAAGCTCACACAAACAATCTAACTTCACACTTAAAAGAACTTGAAAAGAATAACAAACAAAGTCCAGAGTAGAAGGAAGCACATAATAAAGGTCAGAGCAGAAATAGAGTCTAAAAAAAGATATAAAAGATCAGTTAATCCAAGAGCTAGTTATTTGAAAAGATAAACAAGAGAGAAAAACTTTTAACCAGAATCAAGAAAAAAAATAAAGGATCTAAATAAGTAATATCATAAATGAAAGAGGAGAAATAACAAACTGACACCAAAGAAATACAAAGGATGGTAAGAAAATATGATGTCCAGTTTGTATATGCCAATAAACTGGACAACCTGGATGAAATGGATAAATTTCTAGAAACACACAATCTTACAAAACTAAATTAGAAAGAATCAGAGAATCTGAATAGACAGATTACACCTAGTGAAATTGAAGCAGTAATCAAAAAACACCCAACAAACAAAAGCCCTTGACCCGATGGTTTCACAGGTGAATTTTATCAAACATTCTGAGAAGAGCTAACATCTCTCCTCAAAGTGTTTCAAAAAATTCAAGAGGGAAACCTCCCAAACTCATTTTATGAGGCCACAATTATCCTAATTCCAAAACCAGATAAAGACACTATAACAAAAGAAAATTATATGCTAATATCCCTGATAAATATAGATACTAAAATCCTCAACAAAATATTGGCAAACTGAATAGAACAATGCATCAGAAGATCATACACCACGTATGATTTGGGATTTATTCTGGGAATGCAAGGTGGGTACAACATTCACAAATCAATAAATTTTATTCACCACATAAACAAAATGAAAGATAAAAATCACATGATTATATCAATAGATGCAGGAAAAGTATTTGATAAAATCCAGCATCCACTTATGATCAAAACTCTCAGCAAAGTGAGAATAGAGGGAACATACCTAAACATAATAAAGGCCATATATGACAAACCCACTGACAACATCATACTCAACAGGAAAATACTACAAGTGTTTGTTCCCCTTAAGATAGGGAACAAGACAGGGATGTCCATTTTCACCTCTCTTATTCAACATAGTACTGGAAGTCCCAGACACAGCAATCAAACAAGAAGAAGAAATAAAAGACATCCAAATTGGAAAGGAAGAAGTAAAACTGTCATTATTTGCAGATGACATGATATTGTACATAGAGAACCCCAAAGATTCCACCAAGAAACTACTTGAACTGGTAAATTAGTTCAGAAAAGTAGCAGGATACAAAATTAATATCTAGAAATTAGTTGCATTTTTATGTTCCAATAATGAACAGAAAGGGAAATTAAGAAAACAATCATAGTCACAATTGCTTCAAAAAGAATAAAATACCTAAGAATAAAGTTAACCAAGGATGTAAAAGACCCTATACATGAAAAATAATAAAACACTGAAGAAAACAATTGAAAAAGATACAATTAAGTGGAAGCACATGCTGTGTTCATGGATAGGAAGAATTGACATCATTAAAATGTCTATATTACCCAAAGCAATCTATAGATTCCATTTAATTCTTATCAAGATTCCAATGATGTATTTCACAGAACTAGAACAAATATTTCAAAAATTTATATGGAACCACAAAAAGCCCCACATAGCGACAACAATCTTGAGAATAAAGAACATAGTTTGAGGAAACACAGTACCTAATAATGAAACTATACTATAAGGTCATGGTAATCAAAACAGCCTGGTACTGACATAAAAACAGACACATAGAACAATTGAACAGAATAGAAAGCCCATCAATAAACCCACACTTTTATAGTCAGTTAATATTTGACAGAGGACACAAACACATACAATGGGCAAAAGATAGTTTATTCAATAAATGGTGTTGGGAAAATTGGACAGATAGAAGCAGAAAAGTGAAACTAGACCACTTTCTTATACCACACACAAGAATAAATGAAAAATGTATCAAAGACTTAAATGTTAGACCTGAAACCATAAAAATCATAAAAGAAAACATAGGCAGCAAAATCTTGGACATTGTTCAAAGCAATATTTTGAGCAATGTACCATTTACCATTGTAAGGAAGGGGCATTTGGAGGCTAAATGATGTTCTCCAGGGAACCTGGTGATATACTGACAGCAGAAATACCCAAGACTTTCAAACCTTCTATCTGCCTTATTTGATACTTCCCTTAATATTTATTTTATCACTTGAACTATGCTGAATAAAACATGAGATTTGTATTCAAGCCATTTGCATATTTCCTTGTTCTGAGGAAAAGGCCATCACCCAGGTTTCTCTTTCTTTGCTCCAGTGTATTTCAGGGCCTAGTAGATGCAACTGAGATGATTGTGAGATTCTGTGCCTGATAGTAATAAAGTAGTAATTCACAGGCACCATGCTCCCTTAAACTGAACTTGCCCATGACCCAGGCTACCGGTCCATTTTGCCACATAATGAGGGTAGTATTCAGAAGAGCTTGATTAGCATCCATTCACTTGTGCTTTGTTTACAGTCTTTGTCCTAATGCTGACATTTTCTGCTATGACCCTCTTGCACTGTTTATTTTGCATTTGGGGATGCTTTTATTAAACTTTTTGTTCTCTAGTTTTGGTTTCTCATGGAACTAGAATACTATTGCTATTTCCTCATTATTGAGTCTCAATTTGCCTATTTAAAACTTGAGAATAAATAATAATTGCTTATTTATCATCTTTGTTCTCAGAGTCCAATAAGATATCTGAATTATTTTCATAAAATTATCAAACTCATTAAAGTGGTTATTACTGCTACTTCTGTCATCACCACTGTTATCACATCTACCCTGGTGACATGCCCTCACTTGCAGGCTTTAGGTCCCCCATATGCAGCATATTTAACACTAGGCAGGTGCTCAATACTCAAAGGTGAATCATATCAAAGTGCGGTTTGACATTTACTACTATCCTTGTATTCTACGTTTTTAAAATTTTTTATTGTTATTCTATTACAGCTGTCCCAAATTTTCCTGCTTTGCCCTCCTCCACCTAGCCCACCCCCTTCTCCCACTGTCAATCCCCACACTGGTGTCCACGTCCATGGGTCATTCATACATGTTCTTTGACTAGTCCCTTCCCGTTCTTTCCACCATTATCCCCCTCTTACTCCCTTCTGGTTGCTGTCAGTCTGTTCCATGTTTCCATGCCTCTGGTTTTATTTTGCTCATTAGTTTATTTTGTTTATTAGATTATTTTTATAAGTGAGATCATATGGTATTTGTCTTTCACTGACTGGCATTATTATATGAGGGGGGACCCGCAAAAAACCCAGAATTTATCTATAGAAATTTTATTCTTACATGTTTAAACTCATGTAACCTTCAAAGTACTCTCCATTTGATGCAATACACCTATTGAGACTATTTTCCACTGCTCAGTTTTCAACTGGTTGATTTTGATACTTTTTAGTGCTTCTGCTGTTTTTTGTTTCACCTCTTCCACATCAGCAAAGCGTTTCCCTTTTGAGGATATTTTTTTCACCTGGGAAACAAAAGATAGTCATTCAGGGCAAGATTGGGTAAATAGGGAGGATGGGGCATGGGGGACATGCAGTTTTTAATAAAAAACTGCTGAACACTCAGTGTGGTGTGGGCAGGTGTGCTAGTTAATCACCCATTATGAAATGGGCAAATGGGTTGAAAGAGTCATAATAGAAATTCACTGAAGCTGAGTGCAGCCTCCCACAACAATGCCAGCTGGTACACTGATACAGATGGGTTCCTAGAATGCTCACCTAGTGAGGGAAGCCTGTTCTGCAAGGAAGTCAACCTCCAGAAGATAATTCCAGTTTTTATTGTGTCCCCTTCTCATATTATTTATATATCCCTCAACTGTTTTATATGGATTCCATGATTTTTTTCCTGCTCATTATTTTTTCTTTCAAACTTTGTCACTGACTTTTCCCTGTGGTACCCAAATACCCAAATAGTTTATATCAATAAATATTTTTTGAATGTATGTTGTATAAAAATCATTGATTCTGATTAAGCTGGGGATTCTAAATTAAATTAGAAAAATAAAAAATCCTGTGTGATTCCACTTCCATGAGGTACTTAGTTGTATCAGTGGTATAGGGGAAGAAGAGAATGAGGAGTTAGTAGGTACAGAGATTAAATTTTACAAGATGAAAAATGTTCTGAAGATTATGGTGACAATGGTTGTATAACATGAATGTACTTAATGCCATATAACAATACACTTAACAATGATTAAAACAGTAAATTTTATGTTATGTATATTTTATAATAATAAAATAATAATAAAACAACTAAAGAGATTATCTCTGCCTTCAAAGAGATTTTATTTTTTTAACTATCTTTTAATTGTTGTTCAAGTACAGTTGTCTCCATTTTCTCACCACCACTCCCCCCACCCCATGACATGTGAACAGCCATGACAGTGATAAACCAGACTTTGGATGCTGGTGAGGGTATAGGTGGTTACTATGGTCAGTTCTACTAGGTTAGTGCTGTGCTGATTGGAAGCCATGGCCTTAACTCAATAGAGAAGGTATGTGCTAGATCAGGCATCTCAGTTCAGCTAAATATTCCCTTTATAAATCGACTCAGCAGAATGTGCTTGGAGGTCAGTTTTTTTCAGTTCATCAAGACAGGAGTGCTGAGCTTTGCCCAGTCAGTACTGCTGCCAGGGTGGCTGGAATGCTAACCACATGTGAAACTAGGCTCTTGCTGTCTCTATGCTCTTGTCTTGGCTTCCTGTATTTTCTAGCTGGATCCTGTAGTTTATACATAAGCCTATGGCTATAGCTATTTTAATTTTTCATGTTACTCTATTGTTTTTTAATATGATTTTAAAAATCTAGTGCTTATAATAATGTGTTGCTGAGAACACTCAATATCCCCATGGGATGTGAATCAGTGCTATCAGAAAAAGGGTTTGGTAGATATACTAATACTGATGGGGGTTCAGTGAAATTCTTGTTCACAAATACTGTTAGTGTCTTTTCTAATTTATATAAATCTTTTGTAAAGCGGTTTGGCAATATATATCAGGTACCATGAAAAAATTTAAGCATTATCACCCAGGGTGCTGTGTTAAGAAACATACCTTAATCCAAAATGTATCTAATTTCATTCAGGTAAATATGCTCATCTCATCTTTCTGTAACGTGAAAAATATATTAGTAAAAAGTTAATCAGACAAACTCTGACTTTTAGTTCAGTGGTTAAGTATATTATGGTTTATACATTAAATTGAAGAATTGTCAAAGCTACCTTGTCTTCTGTCTTCACTTACCCACCGCCCCTCTACATGGAGAACGCTCTGTTTTCATCCTCTCACCAAGACTCTCCTTTTTAACTCTCACATTTTAGTTTGTACATCACTTTCTCTAAATTGTCTTTCCAAATGCTCCGGTCCTGTGTGAGGAATTCTTAGAAGTTATTAAAAGAAAAACAAAAACAAAAAACTTCTTTGTCCCTTCTTATAGCACTTTTCACACTGTATTGAATGCCCAAATAAATGGTTAGTAGCTTATAGGAAAGGATCAAGTGTTCATGATAATTTTAGAATCCATCATATTATTTAATATTTTATATAACTGAATTCCACTGTTAAAACATTCACTATGAAACACATTACAAAACAGAGTATAAACTCTCTACATAATGTAATAACAACTGCTTAAAATAGTGTTTTTAAAATGGTGTCCAAAGAAACACTAGTTATAGGAGACAGTCTATGGTCAAAAAAGTCAAATATGTTTGGAACGTTCTGCATTCTATATGCCTTCTGTAGGGGTTGTTCATTTATATCTACATAGTAAAAACACAATGAGAACTTGGACAAAAGAACCCTGGTATCCTTCATTTAACTCATTATTTTTCAAAGTATATTTAACACCAGAAATCCCTTTCCTTATAGCACTGCTTAACATCATAAAAAAATAGTATTCTCAGAAAAAAATTTTGAAGACAGGATTTAAAAAATGATATTAAAACAAAGAATAGAAGGAAATGTATACACATTTTTAAAACTTATATTTCTAGGCTGGTGTAGTTGGGGATAGGTCTTTTCACTTTATGTCAAACTTTTTGTTATAGTGTTAAAACTCTGGCATATTAATACATTATTTTTATCATCTGACAACAATCTTATAAGGAATCAATATTTTTGTTCCAAAAAAAAAAATATATATATTTTTGTTCCCACTACCTTTCCAAATGAATCAATATGCAAGTAAGTGTGAATGCTCATATATAATTGTTCTTGAAAACAAGCAGCTCCTCCCACCCCAATTTTTTATTGTGGTAAAATACACATAAGATTTAGCATTTTACTCATATTTAAGTATATAGTTCATTGGTATTAACTGCATTATATTGTGCAAATTCACCACCATCAATCTGAAGAACTATTTTCACCTTATAAAACTGAAATTCTCTCTGTATGATTTTGACTATCCTAAGTACCTGATATAGATGGAATCACACATTATTTGTCTTTCTGTAATTGGCTTGTTTCACTTGGCATAATTTTCTCCATGCTCTCCATAGTTTCATCCATGCTCTAGCATATGTCAGAACTTTCTTCTTTTTAAGGCTGAATAATATTCCATTCCATATCTCTCTCTTTTGGTAACTATTTGCATGAAATATCTTTTTACATCCTTTCATTTCAACCTATGATTGAATCCTATGATGTTTTTGGATTTAAAATGAGCCTCTTGCAGCCCTGGCCAGTGTGGCTTGGTTGGTTGGAGCACTATCTCAAATACTGAAAGGTTGTTGGTTTGATCCTGCATCAGGGCACGTATCTAGGTTTCAAGTTTGATCCCTGATAGGGGCACATATAGGAGGCATCCATTCAATGTTTCTCTCTCATATGGGTGTATCTCCCTACCTCCCCCTTCTTTTCTCTATAAAAACAATGAAAAATGTCTTTGGGTGAGAACAATAACATAAAAAAATAAAGTGAAACTCTTGTATGTGGTGCATGATTAAATTATGTGTTCTTTTTATTCATTCTGCCAATCTCTGTGTTTTGATTGGAGAATCTGGTTCATTTACATTTAATGTAGTTACTAATAGGCAAAACCATACTTACGCCACTTGGTATTTATTTTGTCTATATCTATAAATTCTTTGGTCCTTAGTTTCATGCATTACTGTCCCACATCTGAGTATATATCTAAAATATTTGAAAGCAGGGACATGAAGCAATATTTGGACATCTGTATTCATAGCAGCATTAATCATAAGTAAAAAATTGAAGAAACCAGAGTGTCCATTAATGGATGAATGGATAACCAAAATGTAGTTTATTTATATACAATGGAATATTTGGCCTTAGGAAGGAAGGAAATTCTGATATATGCCACAATATAGATGGAAGTTGAAGACATTATGCTAAGAAAAATAAGCCAGACACAAAAAGACAAATGCTATATGATTCCATTCATATGAGGTACTTAGACTAGTCAGATTCATAGAATGTTCAAAGGTAGTTACTAGGAACTTGGGGGAGAAGGAAAGAAGAGTTTTTAGGTGCAGGGCTTCAGTTTTACAAGATGGAAAAAGTTCTGTGGATCAGTTGTGGTGATAATTGCACAAAAATGTCAATGCACTTAATGCATATAATAATACATTAAAATTTGTTAAAATGGTATATTATAAGTTATCCATATTTTATCACAACTTAAAAAATAACTTTTAAAACTAAGTGAATAAATAAATAAATAAAAATGGGCTATTAACAAACTGATGATAATAGGGCATTAAAAACAAAGATTTGATTAATTTATTTACCTGGATTACTAAAGGGGACAAAAAGGAAAGCGAAAATTATTTGTTTACAGGCTCAACTCACTTATTAAACTAAAAATAAAACCAAAATGTTGTTTATAATACCCAAAGAATTTATTAAATAAACTTTTGACTTTTAAAATTGTAGGTTTTTACAAGTCAATAATCTTTGATATTTTAAATCTATGATAAAAGACCACATCCTTCAACTTGAAAAATGCCATTCCCTACTGCTTTCTCACTTTACTTCATGGTAGTGTTTAAGACTCCTTTAATATTAACACATTTTGGGAGGGTTATTTACTAAATGAGGAATATTCATAATCATTTCTGTGCCTACTCATCTCAATTAATCTGAGATTCCCTTCTCACATATCAGGCTCAATAATAGGTGTATTTACTAAGTGTCTCTAGATTTTACTTTCTCCCAAATATTTGGTATTATTTTAGCATTCCAAAGGACATGTTGAGATATTTTTCAATGGAGTAGCCCATTATCAGCCTGTGAAACAAAGTACCATTGAAAATAAAACTAGATTTTATTGGTATGTGTGTGGTTTTGCTGAAAAAGAAAAAGTAAGTTTCCTTAGGGTGGCTACTTTTTCACAAAGTTTTACATTTGTTTCCAGTAGGAGTAAGTGTATTTGTAGTAACAGTTACATCTAATATCAGTAGAATGTGTATAGTGTAAATGTGCTTCAGGCTTGGCCCGCAAAAATCATCTCCAGTAAGACATTGTCATTCTTAGTGTGACCCTCTATTTCTCAGAAGAGTCTTCCTTTAGCTCTTCACAGTGAAACTGTTTGGATGTTTTTATAGCTCTTTTCAGTTTATTTCATGAAGGAGTTACACTAGTCCAAGTTAAAGGCAGACCGCACGTGGCTACATTAAACAAGCTGAGGTTTCCAAACTTGTGACAAGGGACTTCCAGTCAACATGACAGCACAGGTAAATGTGGTACTCGCCCCCTCCCACACTCACATCAAAATTACAACTGAACTGCAGGACACTATCATTCAGAACTGCCAGATATTGAACTGGAAGTCCTACAAGAACAGAATTAAAGAAGAAACTGAATCAACTGATAGGAGCGGAAGAGATGTGGAACAGGCTGCCCCCACACCCATGTGTGGTAGATAAAAATTAATAGTGATTTCTCAGAAGTGAGGGGTCCCAGCCACATATGAGACTCCCAAGCCCAGGGTTTCAGTGCCAAGAAGAGAAGTTCCCACAATTTCTGGCTGTAAAAAACAGCAAGGATTGAGGCTGAGGAAGACAGACACTTTTGGAGTCCCAAGTAGCACCTTGTAAAGGGTCTGGCATGAGCTTATTCACATTCACTCCCTCTGAGCTCCTGCTTGGGGGCCCACAGCTTGAAAAACATGAGAAACATAGAAGAAGGAACTTAATAGTTTGGCATCACGGTGAGAATTGGAGGGGCAGCTTTTCCTAGTCAGAAGTGCTGACAAAGGCAATTGTTCCTTTGCTGAGCCCTTTCCTCACAGAGCCAGCAGGTGGGCACCACTTCTGAGACTCCATAAACCTGGCTCACACTGTTTGCTCCACCCTGGTGATTTTCTGAGGCCTTGCCTCACTCAACTTTTGGGCCGACTCAGGCTGTTTCCTGTGCCTTTTCTATACAAATGGCTTGTCTTGTCTCATGCTTCAGATTATCCTAAATATTCTCAAATAAGCATTGTCTGGCCTCAGTGAGCCCTGCACTTGTAGCTAAGAGGCCCCAGGCTTAGCATTGGCAACAGCTGGTCTTGGTTTACAGCTAGGTCTCACTTGAACACCTCCAAGACCAACACAAGTAACAGCCATCTGTAGAATGCTTTGTAGCATATGCCAGGTGGTCCCAGGAAAAACACAGGCAATGGCTGACCTTGGCCTACACCTTCTGGGAGGCCCCCGAGCCTGCACGCCCAGTGGACATATTCAGACAACATTGAACCACCACCACCCAACCACCTTTGCAAGTGATACATTCAAGGGCTTAGTAGGTGCCAGAATTCTGCTGAAGTAAGTCCTGCTCTGTGGGGTGAGCCTCTGACAGCTGATCCTCCATGGTGGTTGGAAGTCAGTGATCTGTGGTCAGTGGTCACAGCCAGTCCTTGCAGCTGATCTGCCTGTGTAAGTCCCTCCCATTAACATGCCAACAGCAATCAAGGCTTGACTACAAGAGGGGTTTGTCCACAACCCACACAATGGGTGCACCTCAAGTACCCAGCTTGGGTGATAGGGGAGGCTGTGCCACTGGACTCTATAGGACATGTTTACTACATTGGGCCACTCTACTAACCTGGGAGACATAGCACATATACCTAATGCATAAACACAGGGAGGCTGCCAAAATGAGGAGAGAAAGAAAACATGGTCCAAATGAAAGAACAGAACAAAACTCCAGAAAAAGAACTAAACAAAATGGAGACAAACAATCTACTAGATACAGAATTCAAAACACTGGTTATTAAGATGCTCAATGAACTTAGGGAGAACCTCAACAAAATAAAAACACAGTCATAAATAAGGGATACACTAATTGAAATGAAGAAAATTTACAGGCAATTGACAGTAGAGTGGATGAAGGTGAGAATCAAATCAGTGATTTGAAATGTAAGGAAGCAAAAAATACACACACACACACACACACACACACAGTCAGAATAGTAAGAAGAAAAAAGAATAAAAAAATGTTTAAAAAGCCTCTAGGACAACTTCAAGCATCCCAACATTTGCATCATGGGGGTACTGGAATGAGAAGAGAGAGACATCAAGAAATTGAAAATCTATCTGAAAAAATACTGACAGAAAATTTCCTTAACTTGGTGAAGAAAATAGATATACAAGTCCTTGAAGTGTAGAGAGTTCCAAAGAAGATGAATCCAAAGAAGCCCACACCAAGACTTCATATTCAAAATTCCAGAAGTTAAAGACAAAGAAATAATCTTAAAAGCAGCAAGAGGAAAGCAGATAGTAACCTACAAGGGAACTCCCATAAGACGGTCTGCTGATTTCTGAAAAGAAACTTTGCAGGCCAGAAGGTATTGGCAAGAAATATTTAAAGTGATGAATAACAAGGACCTATACCCAAGGTTACACTACCCAGAAAAGCCATCATTTAGAATCACAGGACAGATAAAGAACTTCACAGGCAAGAATAAGCTAAAGGAATTCATTGCCACCAAATCAGTATTTTATGAAATGTTAAAGGGTCATCTTTAAGAAGATCAAAATGTGAATAAAAATGACAATAAGTACATAACTATCAACAATTGAATCTAAAAAATAAATAAGCAGAATAGAAGGATTAATAAATACAGAGAAAGTTTTGATGGTTGCCAGATAGGAGGGGGTTTGAGGGCATGGTTGAAAATGACGAAGAGATTAACAAGTATAATTGGTTGTTACAGAATAGTCATGGGGATGTAAATTATAGCATAGAGAATATAGTCAATAACAGTTTAATAACTATGTATGGTGACAGATGGGTTCAAGATTTATTGGGATGATTACTTATTAGGTTATATAATGTCTAATCATTGGGATGCACACCTGAGATTAATATAATAATGTATGTCAACTTCTTATCTTTAATCTTGGGTGATGTAATTATGATATGCCTTGGTGTGTGCTTCCTTGAGTCCAACTTCTTTGGGACTCTCTGAGTCTCCTGCACTTCCTGGAAGTCTATTTCCTTTGACAGACTCAGAAAGTTCACCTTCATTATTTGTTGAAATAAGCTTTCGATTTCTTGCTCTTCTTCTTCTCATTCTTGCACTCCTATAACTCAGATGTTGGAACATTTAAAGTTGTCCTGGAGCTTCCTAAACCTCTCCTCATTTTTTTTTTTTAATTCTTGTTTCTTCATTCTGTTCTTGTTGAATGTTTCTTTCTTCCTTCTGCTCCAAACCGTTGATTTGAGTCCGAGTTTCCTCCCATCACTGTTGGTTCTCTGTATATTTTCATTTATTTCACTTTTCATAGACTTACTTCTTCCCCTATTTTGCGACCATACTCAACCATTTCTGTGAGCATCCTGATTACCAGTGTTTCGAACTGTGCATCTAATAGGTTGGCTATCTCTTTATTGCTTAGTTGTATTTTTTCTGGAGCTTTGATCTGTTCTTTCATTTGGGCCATATTTTTTGTTTCGAGGCACCTATTACATAGTAAGGAACTGAGCCTTAGGTATTTTCCAGGGCAGGGCAACCCAGCTCACTGGACTGTGGCTCTGTAATAGGGGGAGGGGTTCAAGAGAGAACAAGGCCATTTGCTCAACTCTCAGCTGGCTTTTGGTAACTTTCTCTGCTACCCATAAGCAAATTGGCCTTCTGGTGCTGACTCCTGGGTGGGTGGTTTTGTGTATACTGTGAGTCCTCTTCACTCTGGCTGCCCATCTCTGCCCCTGCTACCAGCCAGGATGAATGTTTCTTCTTTAACTTCTTTGACTTCCATACAGTTTGTTTTTCTGGCAGTTCTGGTTTTTGTGTTTTTTTAAATTTGTTGTTGTCCTTCTTTTGTTTGTGTGAGGCGGTGAAGTGTATCTATCTATATCTATGCCTTTATCTTGGCTGGAAGAGCAAATTTCTTCTGAAATGCCTTCATTAGTTTTTTTTTTTTTATCATAGTCATCAGAGATCTCTTGGACAGTACTAGGGGGTCTTCCTGCTGTTTCTCTGTTGAATTCTTTTGTTATTCTTTTTTTTTGTAGTGAAGGAAAGGGGAGGAGCACAGGGGCTGGATGGAGGTGGGAAAAGGGGTAGAAAATGGGGGACATCAGTAATACTGTCAACAATAAAAAAGTCACTATTTAGATTTTCTTTTCTTTTTCTTTTCTGCTCTTTTTTTTATTGTTCAAGTACAGTTGTTTCCATTTTTCCACTACCACTTTACCCCACTCCATACACAACCACCTTCTACCCTCATTCCTTCCCCACTTTGGCTTTGTCCATGGGTCATTTTTACATGTACCTTGATGGCCTTTCCCCTTCTTTCCCTATTATTACCCTTCCCACTCCCCTCTGGTTACTGTCAGTTTGTTCTTTATTTCAATGTCTCTGGTTACATTTTGCTTGCTTTTTTTAAAAATTAGGTTCTACTTATAGGTTAGATAATATGGTATTTGTCTTTCACCACCTACTTTATTTCACTTAGCATAATGCTCTCCAGTTCAATCCATGCTGTCATGAAATGTAAGAGCTCCTTTCTTTCTGCTGTATAGTGGTATTCCATTATGTAAATGTACCATAGTTTTTTTTATTTACTCATTTACTGATGGGCATTTAGGTTGCTTCTGGAACTTGTATTATAAATTGTGCTGCTATGAACATTGGGTTATGTAGTTTCTTTTGAATTGGTCTTTCGGGGTTCTTAGGGTATAATTCTAGGAGTGGAATTGCTGGATCAAAAACAGTTCCATTTTTTAGTTTTTTGAGTAAATTCCATACTATTTTCCACAGTGTAAATATACCACTTTCCATTCCCACCAACAATGTAGTAGGGTTTCCTTTTCTCCACAACCTTGCCAGCACTTATTGTTTGTTGATTTGTTTATGGTGGATATTCTGACTGGTGTGAAATTTGCATCTCTCTGATGGCTAGTGATGATGAGCATCCTTTCCTATATCTCTGTGCCCTCTGTATGTCCTCCTTGGAGAAGTGTCTGTTCTAGTCTTTTGCCCATTTTTTAATTGGATTGTTTGTCTTGCCGGAGTGGAGTAATGTGAGTTCTTTATATGTTTTGGAGTTCAAACACTTTTCTGAGGAATTATTTGCAAATATATTTTCCCATATGGTTGGTTCCCTTTCCATTTTGCTGATGTTTTCTTTAGCTGCGCAGAACCTTTTTATTTTGATGAAGTACCATTTGTTTATTCTTTCCTTTAGATCCTTTGCTCTAGGGGATATATCCATGAAAATATTGCTCTGTGAAAATCTGAGATTTTTCTGCCTATATTCTCCTCTAGAACTTTTATGGTGCCATGACTTATGTTTAAGTCTTTTATCCATCTTGACTTTACTTTTGTGTATTGTATAATTTGGTGGTCAAGTTTCATTTTTTTTGCATGTAGTTGTCCAGATGTCCCAACACAATTTGTTGAAGAGGCTATTTTTATTCCATTTTCTGCTTCTGCCCCCTTTGTTGAATACTAATTGACCATAGAGACATGGGTTTATTTCTGGTCTCTCTGTTCTGTTACATTGATCTGTGTGTGTTCATGGATTAGAAGAATTAACATCATCAAAATGTCCATACTACTCAAAGCCATTTATAGATTCAACGCAATCCTTATTAAAATACAAATGACATATTTTACAGATATAGAACAAACATTTCAAAAATTTACATGGAAGCATAAATGACTCTGAATACCACAGTAATTTTGAGAAAGAAGAACAAAGTAGGAAGGATCACAATATTTGATATCAAACTATATTACATGGACACTGTAATCAAAACAGTCTGGTATTGGCACAAGAACAGACACATAGATCAAAGGAACAGAATAGAGAGCTCTCTTCTTTCTTATATGCTACACTATGTATTGATCTTTCTTTCTTTTCCTTTCTTTTATCTTTTATGCTCTCTTTTCTCTCCCACTTTCCCTTTTTTGGCCATATTATAATTTTTCCAGCTTGGTTGATTTCCACCTAATTTATTTCCATTTGGAACAATTTGACCTTTGTTATTTCTAAACCTCTTTAAATGAGTTGTTATATAAGATATTTGTAGAGAGCTTTTGTTTTCAGGGATCTAGTACTGAGAAGGTGAGCTTGGTTTTTCATTCTAAAGTGATGGCTAGATAGTGAATATCATTTGTTGAGGAAAACTGAGGTTGCTGCATAACTGAGCAAAATGACACTATGGGAGAATTGTTTCAATGGATGTTAAATGGAGTAGACACTGAGAATTACCTGAGTTTTAGGACTGTTTTTATTTTTGTGGTTTAGTACTTTTTTATGAATGTGAATGTTGTGTGATACAGCATTTCATGGTGGATTGTCCTTCCTCACCAGCAGGAAGACCTGGGCAGCATCTCATTCTAGACTTCAGTTGACCTAGCTATAAACTTGCAGGTTTGAGTTGGACCTTTAAGGTCACTTAGCCTGAGAATTCTGGTTATATTTGCTACTTTATCTCTACAAGGGGCTGTATGTCTGTGTCATTGCTCCAAACTGTTATAAGGATGCTTTGCATAGCTGTTCCTAAAGAAGACACCCAAGTGAAAGTTTTTAAATAAATTAATAGTGCTCTGTGGTTATGTGGGGTTTTTATTTTTTGCCAAATATATCTATGCTTTAGCATAGTATAGTAATAATCTGCTACATTGTAAAAGCCAAGAGCAAAAAGCTGAATAACATGTAATTTTTTTACATTACAAAAGCCGAGAGCAAAAAGCTGAATAACATGTAATTTTTTTAAATGGCAGGAAATAGAACAGAAATGTGCCCAGCAGTTCAGTGAGAAATGGATGAAATAAAATGTACAGTTATTATTGAGAAGGAGCTACCCAGGATCCCCATGGAGAGGAAATAGACAAGCAAGCATTATAATTTAGCAAATGCCATGAAATACACATGGACTTTTAATACCACAGGAATTACCTGAGGGCTGGAAGTTGTCAGATTTAATGGCACTAAGTGAGGAGGTGAGAACAGATTCTGGAACTGGTTGAAATGGCTTCGCACACAGTCACATTTCTCTCCGATGCTTCCTATTTGGTAGGCAGACAAGGTTGTTTGCTCTGTGAAGGCTGAGAAACTTCATACATCACAATGAAAGTCATCAGTTCAGAGTGTGACATTTACAGACATAAAGTTGATAGAGAAATACACATTAGAAAACAAATAAGCTGAAGGATAAAACAATTGAGCATTTCCATCTGAACTGCTTTGGCCCATAAGACAATGCATTTACTGAAGAGATCATTTAAGAATGAGATCAGTCAGTGACAAGGAAAGGGAGCTGAGGTCTCTCTAAAAAGATAAAAAAATAATCTGTCTTTCTGGTAACGTGGACTCCAAAGGATAATGGAAATGACCAAAACACCAGAAAAGGGGGTAAATTTTTGTCACCAACACCAATTAGATTACACACCAAACTGTTTAAAATGGATCAATTTCTACTGCACATATATTACAACACACAGTTAGAACTTCTTTCATAACTTTTCAGTTTCTCTCCCTGTTCCTAAAGTCTTGCTAGAAACTATTAGCTATGGCTAAGGAAAGGTCCTCTGCTTTTGTTCAATCTAAAATAATTTTTGTAGAAAACATGAGGTTTTATTGTATAGAACAGCTCAATGAATTGTTACAAAATGAACACATCTATATAAACAGAGCCTTGATAAAGAAATAGAACATTGCTAGTGTCAGAGAAGAACTGCCCAGGCACCCTCCCATCACGTATCCTCATGATCCACTTCAAGGGTGCACATGGACTCTTAACAGGCCATATATTATACTTACCTGTTTTTAACTAATTCTTTTGTTTTCGTGAGTTACATATGTTTTTGCACATAGCAGTCATTTATTTTCACCCTCTCTAGTGTTCTGTTGTATGATTATATCACAACCTATTCATCCATTTTAATGTTGACAGATATTTGGGCTGCTTCAGATGTGGACACCATGAATAATGCCACTGGGACCATTCTTTTACATGTGTCTTCCATGTGGCACTTTTCATGTGGCCTTTGAGATTCCTCATAGCATGGTGGCTACGTCCCCACAGAGAAATTGAAGAGCTAGGTGTTCTTAATATCTGAACTTGAAAGTTTCAGAGCATCACTTCTGCATTACATTTTTCAAAGCAGTTAGTTGTGGCCCAGATTCCAAAAGAGCGGAGACAAGGTCCTTGTGTGTTCATAGGAAGGGGAAGAAATATTTGGGCCAGTTGTACCAGGTGAAAGTTCAGAAAATTCTGCTCAGCTTCTCAGCCACTGAGTCCCTCTATAGAATACCCAAATGGATGGCAGGCAAAAGTGGTGTCTGTTGTTGGCTCCCTTTTCTCTTGGGGTCTCGGCCCCTCAAGTCTTTATGGACTTTCCAACTCTATGTTGCCTTTAAATAATTTTTCCACTTTTTTGAGTTAATATTGGCTTATACCAGACTAGTGAAACAGGTGAGGAAAATTTTATTCAAGCCTATTACAATAGGGTAGAAGTTTTGAACTCAAGTCTGCTAAAAGAAAAGGCAGAGGGATATTTAAACTGTGGGTTGGGATAATGAAAAAGTACTGAAGGACATAGGGGGAAGGTTGGTCAATGTGATAAGGCCATCTGTGCTGGCGAATTCTCCCTTTTTGAAATTAGGCTCTTATCCTCCTATGGAGAGTGGACTCTTGGGGTGCTCTCTCCTTCAATGATTATGCTTCAAAGGGGTGGGTCTCAGGTCAATGAGAAAGACATATCTGGGTTGTAAAATGATTTTAATTTCAAAGCTTCAGAGGAAAAAATTATGATTAGCAAGTTTTCTGAAGTGAATGTTCTAGAAAAAGGAAGACCAAGGGCTTGTAGTCAGGAAAAAATATAAAAAGTTTAATTAAACTCAGAGAAATGCAGCTTAATTTCTTAACTTCAGGCCATTTTTTTGCATCTACCTCTCTCTTTGTCTCTCTTTTTCTTTCTCTCATTCTCTCTTTGAAAATCTAGCAAGTCTAGTCTTCTCCTGCTCATGATTTGTATTTTCATTTAAGTGTCATTGGCTAGAAAGGATTTTCTTGACCCACCATTTAAATTAGGCACCCCTGTTTTCGATGGATGATATAGATATAGATAGATTATATAGCTATAGATATAAGTATAGCTATAGATACATGCCACGAATTCCATCCCGCAGAATTTGTATGCTATGGTAGGCATGTAAATAAATTCACACGGAGTACATAGGACTAGACTATGTGACCCCCTCTGAACTCAGAGAGAGGCCAAGAGAAATAGCCCAAGAGTGGGCCAGAGAGCAAGGGTCCAGGAGCAGGCTAGAGAGAGAGCAAGGGGGCCCATGAGAGAACCGGAGAGGGCGAGAGGGTCCAAAAGGAGGCCGGAGTAAGCAAGGGAGAACAGAGGGAGCGGGCCAGAATGCCTCGGCCACTCTCTCCAGAGGAGAGAGCGCCCCGACCCCTGCCTTGACAGGCTTTTATTGTTTTTCCTGGGTATATTACCTCAGAGTGGTGTTCATTTACTAAACATAGGTTCGCATTAGGTGATAGACAGCCAGGAAGGCACTTCAAAGGAGAGGTATGCAAATGGAAAGACAACAGGTTTGGGCTGAACTCGAAAGGATTAGCACCGGTTCTTCTTTGGAAGCCAGATATGAATTAGTATATGTTCTTTTGATCCATGGTGAGAGATTTTTTTAGCAAGAGCAAGACTTAACTCTAGGAAATATGCCATTCTGATTTCCCCACAGGAAATTCCATTTTTACACACGTGGGGCCTGCTTGCTGTCCCACGTTCCACTGATGTTTCTTTTAGATGTGAAACGTTGGGCTTCATTTCCCACAGTGAGTGGTACAGTTCTCCTTCAGATACAGATGGATGTGGATATAAATATAAATGATACAGATGATATAGATGTAGATTTACATGATATAGATGTATGGAAACCTGATCAAGCTGGCTTAAAGTGACACAGAAAAATTGATTCCATATTACCTGTTCAGATGTACCATGGTTCATGGTTCCAGGGTTGGTTAATTAAATGGATCAAGAACTTTTCTACAAGCCCAGGGAGATCCAAGATGGTGGCAGAGTAGCAGGTAGCTCCATTGATCTGCTCTCAGACACAGACTGGATTTGAAGTCAAAACACAGAGTGGAGAGTGAGTAAAATTGTCTGTGAGTGAGAGCATAGATATAGGAGAGGATGAGGTGAGCTTGGGAGTATGTACGAACTGGCCCACATGTGTAGAACCTGGAGATTGATAGCCCGAGGTTTTCTAGGCAGGTTGGGAGCCAAGGACCCCAGCTTTCTAGGTCGACTGCCACTGGTGCCCAGCCCAGCACTGCTGGAGGCACAGAGGTGGGGCAACTGAAGATTGGCTCAGCACCCACAAGATACTGGGGCAGCAAGAGAAGGCCTGGGAAATTCGGGCTCCAAGGATAGGCAAGCTTGAGGCTAAAGACCTCTGGAGGGAGCAGGGACAGCATGCCATCACTGACTTGTGTTATAGTAGAGCTGAACGGATCTTCCCATGCCATCTGGGAAAGATTCAGAGAGAAACTTTATCTAAAATTGCTGGAGGCCCTGTGAGGAGGTGGCCAGCCCTGACTGTGAGAGACTGTGATTTTTAGGGAAAGGGAGTGCATGGAGAACAGGACCCCCAGAGACCTGCACTACAGGGTGGGGGTCATAGAGAAACTCTACTAAAAGGGGAGCTGAGGTGTACCTGAGGCTTGGTGCATAGTCCTGTGCATAGGCATAACACAGCAACTTTGCTAATCAAAAACTCAGAAGCAGAGAATACACTGAAGGAATGGGAGGATACATCCCAGTTTGGCTCACAAGCAGAATGTAGAACAGAGTGAATTCCGGCTGAACCTCCTGTGAGAGAGTGGCAGGGTCTAATCTGGAAGGCAGAAGCTGAATGCCTGAGATTTGTTCTAGTCAGCCAGAGCCTTTCACAGACAGGTGAACCCAACCCCTACCTGTAGGATTACAGGCTTGGCAAAGAGAAGAGCTCAGGCCCAGGAGTTTCCTGCTGCATACACTTCTTCAAAGGAAAGAAGAAAATATGCCATAGGGCCCTGAGCTAGACACTATGTGCTACACAGCTCCTTGGGCCCTGATTTACTAAACCCAGCAAAGCTGAGATAATAGAGGTAGACACAACAAGACACTATCTTCTTTCCTATACAGCTGTTTAAATTCATTTCATATCCTTCAAGTTTGGGTATAATATGGCACTGGATTTTCTAATATAGTTTATTTAAAATCTCATATATTGCTCTTCCCTTTTCTTACTCCACATTACCACCTTCCTACCCATTTGTATTTTTGTTTTAAATTCTATTTTATGTCTTGCTACGACTTGTTTCTAGTCTGCACTATTACTATTACTCCCCTCTCCAGCCTCTCAAAACCATTTGTGATTATCATTACTCATCTCACAATCATTCCCCCATTCTTAAAATATCATTATTATCCCTCTACCTTTATCAATCTTTGCTCAGAGGGAGTGGATAAGGTGGTTGTTGTTACAGTTCTTCAAGTTTATTTCTAGATAGTGACTGTCTTTGTATTTCAAATCTCAAATTTCACTGTTGTCCTCTCCTACTCTATTTTGCCTTCCTTGTGCCTTTCCCTTTTATCATTTTAAATGCTATTTTTTCCCTGTATTAGTCATGTTTTCTCCTCACACTCAATATTCTTTCTCCTTCTATCCTCTCGAAATAAATTTTCTTTCCTCTAGACATCTCTTAAGCTCTTCCTTCTTTCCTTTTTCCCTCTTATTCCCATTCTACCTATATAAATCTCTGCTGATTGGTTGTTGATATCTCTGTGATGGAGATTTTTCTGCAATTAGGGTCATATTATTTATATATACACACACACATATATATGTATATATATGTATATATACACACATATATATACACACACACATGCACACAAATACACACAGATATATTTGTGGTTGTCTGTTTTTTCTCTCACTAGATATATAGAAATATATATTTTTTCTTTAAATTTTGGTTTTAACCTAATACTACATGCCTCTCCTCTCTTACTCCATTCCACCTTCCCTCCTCCCTTTTTTAGTTATGAAGTAAATTTTATTTTCTTTCCCACTTTGTCTTGATTCTATACCTTACCCTTATTATGGTTCCTCCCTCTACCTTTACAAAATCTCTTTTCTGCAGTTAGTTGCCTCATATTATTTTTGCTTTCTTATAAAAGTCTTAATCTCCTTATACCTTTATTAATATTGGAACATTGGCTGTTGATAGTGTAATTGTTGGGGGAGATATCTTTGTGGGTGTGGGCCTGTTATCTGGGATGTTTGGTTCTGACAGCACTTGTATAACAGTATACAAGACATGGAGCCTGAAGTGACTCAGTCAGTAAGCCAGAGGGAAGAACCCACCAAAGAACAACCCAACAACAACCAAAATTCAATTACAACCATATAAAAGCCTAATGGGCAGCACAAAAACATCAAACATATGTGATGAAGGAGATTATACCACTGAGTCCCACCAGTATCCTACCTCAGAAGATCACATCATGAAGGCAGGGAGGCAAAGCAGATATATATAACAAGCAGAAAAAAACAAGAGTCACCTAAAATAGGGAGACAAAGAAACAACCCCTTATTAAAAGGAAAAGAGGAATATATGGAATACCCAGGAAGACTGCTAAAAGAAATTGAGGCAATAAAACTATAAGACACTAAATTCAAAATAATGGTTATAAGGATACTCAAGAAGCTTAGTGAGATATTCAAAGAACTTCAGGGAAGCTTCAAGGAACTTACTGCAAACTACCATAGCATGAAAAAAAAGACATACAAGCTATCTATAAGAGGCAGGAGGAAATGGAAAATATAATATCTGAAGTAAAGAACACAGTAGATGGAATTAAAAGCCAGTTAGATGAAGCAGAATATTGAATCAGCAAGCTGTAGGACAAGGTAGAAAAAAAATTCCCAGACAGAGCAAAACAATGAGAAAAGTCTCAAAAAGAATGAAGAGGGGTTAAGAGAGCTCCAGGACAATATGACCTGTTATAATATCCATATAATAGGGATATCAGAAGGAGAAGAAAAAGAGCAAGGGATAGAAAACCTGTTTGAGAAAGCAGTAAAAGAAAAGTTCCCACTGATGAGAGAAAAAGTCACACAAGGACAGGAATTACAGAGGGTCCTAATCAAGGTGAACATAAAGAGGCCCACTCCAAGATACATCATAGTCAAAATGGCAAAAATTCAAAGGCAAAGAGAGAATCTTAAAGGCAGCAAGGGAGAAATAGGAAGTAACAGACAAGGGAGACCTGATAAGTCCAGCATCTGTTTCTCAACAGAAACATTGCAAGCCAGGATAGAATGGCAAGAAAAATTCCAAGTAATGAAAAGCAAAAGTCTGCAATGAAGACTACTCTACCTGGCAAGGTTCTCATTTAAAATAGAAGGGGAAACAAGGAGTTTCTCAGACAAAAGAAGGCCAAAAGAATACACCTGCACCAAATCAGCATTATAAGACATGTTAATGGGATTGATTTAAGAAGATGAAGAAAAAGAGTGAGAGAAAGAGGAACAAAGGTACAAAGGGGAAAAATCTCAATGAATAAGTACCTGTCAGTAATAACCTTAAATGTAAATTGATTAAATGCTCCAATCTAGAGACATAGGGTAGCTTAATGGATAAGAAAACACAACCTATACACATACTGCCTACAAGAGACTCACCTCAGAACAAAATACCTACACAGACTGAAAGTGAAGGGTTGGAAAGAAATATTCCAAACAAATGGACAGGAAAAAAAGCTGGGGTAGTGAAACTTATATCAGACAAAATAGATTTCAAAACAAAGGCCATAAAAAGGGACAGAGAAGGATACTTCATAACACTCAAGGGTAGAATCCATCAGAAGACATAAACATTGCAAACATAAATACACTCAACATAGGAGCACTCAAATATATAAGGAAAATCTTGGAGGACTTCAAGAAAGAAGCACTACACTTATATTAGGGGATTTTAATACCCTATACTGTCAACATTGGACAGATCTTCCAAACAAAGAATCAACAAAGATATGGTGGTACTAAAAAACACACTAGATCAAATGGACTTCACTGATATATATAGAACCTTTCATTCCAAAGAAGCAAAATACACATTCTCTCAAATGCACAAGGAACATTCTTAAAGATAGACCACATGATAGGACAAAAAACAAGCCTCCACAAATTCAGGGAAATTAAAATCATATCAAGCATTTTTTGAGATCACAATGGCTTGAAACTAGAAACCAACCTAAAGGAAAAACTAAAAAACAGTCAAATTCATGGAAACTAAATAACATATTATTAAACAATGAATCAGTTAATAACAAGGTCAAGGAAGAAATGAAAAAGTTTCTGGAAACAAATGAAAATGAGCACACAACAGCCCAAAACCTATGGGACACAGCGAAGGCAGTCCTGAGAGGGAAGTTCATAGAGATACAGGCCTATCAAAAAAGATAGAAAAATTTCAAATAAACAACCTAATCTTAAAAATACAAGAATTGGAGGAACAATAACAGACACAGACCAGGGAGAGTAGAAGGAAGGAAATAACCAAGATCAGAGCAGAATTAAATGACATAGAGACTCTAAGAACAATTCTAAGGATCAATAAATCCAGGAACTGGTTCTTTGAAAAGATAAAATTGACAAGTTTTTAAGCTGACTCATCAAGAAAAAAAGAGGGACTTCCGACCAAGATGGAGGAGTAGGTAGACACGCTGTGCCTCCTTGCACAACCAAAAGTCGGAAAACAATAATTTAAAAACAAAAAACAGCCAGACTGACAGAAAATCGAACTTTATGGAAGTCCGACAACCAAAGACTTAAAGACGTATTCATTCAGACCGGTAAGTGGGGCAGAGCCAGGCACGCAATGCTGAAGCTGGGCGTGCAATGCTGGAACAGGTCAGGGGGACCTCAGCTGGCAAACTGGAACCCAGTGGGTTCCAGGACAGTGGAGTGGATGGTCCCGCGTTCCTGCGTAGATAAACCAGGAGAAAAAGTTGAGGAGCGGAGCAGACCATGCAGCCCAGGGGCCCAGCGCAGGGAAATAAAACCTCAAACAACTGATTGAAAACACCTGTGGGGGTTGAAGCAGCAGCAGGAGGAACTCCTAGCCCCACAGAAGAGTTCACTGGAGAAACCCACAGGGACTCAGAACTGCACAAGCCCACCCACCCAGGAATCAGCACAGAAGGGCCCAATTTACTTGTGGTTAGCAGGGAAAGTGGCTGAGAGCTGGTGGAAAGCAGAGCAGGCGCCATTGTTCCCTCTCAGGCCCTGCCCCCACAGGCAGCATCACAACACAACAACGTGGGTTACCCTGTCCTGGTGAACACCTAAGGCTCTGCCCCCTATATATAACAGGCTCACCGAGGGAGGGGGAAAAATGGCCCAAATGAAAGAGGAGATCAAAACTCCAGAAAAAATACAACTAAGCCACGAAGAGTGAGCCAAAGTATTCTATGCACAGTTCAAAACAGTGGTAATCAGGATGCTCACAGGATTGGCTGAATTTGGTTGCAAATTAGATGAAAAAATGAAGAATACGCTAAGAGAAATAAGGGGAAATGTGCGGGAACCAATAGTGATGGGAAGGAAACTGGGACTCAGATCAACAGTGTGGACCAGAAGAAAGAAAAAAACATCCAACCAGAAAAGAATGAAGAAACAAGAATTCAAAAAAATGAGGAGAGGCTTAGGAACCTCCAGGACATCTTTAAACATGCCAACATCCGAGTCATAGGGGTAACATCAGGAGAAGAGGAAGAGCAAGAAATTGAAAACTTATTTGAACAAATAATGAAGGAGAACTTCCCCAAGCTGGTGAAGGAAATAGACTTCCAGGAAGTCCAGGAAGCTCAGAGAGTCCCAAAGAAGTTGGAACCAAAGAGGAACACACCAAGTCACATCATAATTATGTTACCCAAGATTAAAAAAAAGGAGAGAATCTGAGAAGCAGCAAGAGAAAAGGAGACAGTTACCTACAAAGGAATTCCCATAACACCATCAGCTGATTTCTCAAAAGAGACCTTGTAGCCAAGAAGGGGCTGGAGAGAAGTATACCAAGTCATGAAAGACAAGAAGCTACATCCAAGATTACTCTATCCAGCAAAACTTTCATTTAGAATGGAAGGGCAGATAAAGTGCTTCTCAGATAAAGTCAAGTTCAAGGAGTTCATCATCACCCAGCCTTTATTATATGAAATGTTAAAGGGATTTATATAAGGCATGGAGGGATATCAACATGGAAGTGGGAGGGGGAGAGAGGGGGGAAATGTACAGAGAATAAGTAGCATAAATGGAAGGTAGAAAATGGACAGGGGGAGGTTAAGAATAGTATAGGAAATGCAGAAGCCAAAGAACTTATGTGTATGACCCATGGACAAAAACTAAAGGGTGGGAATGGGCGGGATGCGGGGAGGAGGGGAATAAAGGGGAGAAAATGGGACAACTGTAATAGCATAATCAATAAGATATATTTTTTAAAAAGGAAAAAAATAAAAATATCAAATATTCAAAAAAAAAAGAGGAGGACTTCCGCCAAGATGGCGGTGTAGGTGGACGCACTCGCCGCCTGCACATCCAGAGTGTCTAAACAGCGAATGCAGTAGTGAAAAATTAAACAACCAGAACGGATAGAATCGAACTGAAGGGAAGTCGGTTCGATTTCCCTTCAAGAGGTCTCTTTTGAGAAATCAGCTGATGGTGTTATGGGAATTCCTTCTCCTACCACCCAGGAGGTAGGAGAAGACGAACATCCAGGCTGGTAAGCGGGGAAGAACCGGGCGGAGGAGCGGAGTGAGAGGCAGCTCTCACGGAGGGACCCACACCGCCAGTGCCTGAACAGGGCATGGCCCCGAACAACGGGTGAATCCCGCAAGCCGGGGACGCTGCTGGAGAGAGGCCAGGGCTGAGCCAGCAGAACCGAGTCTGGCAGAAAAGGCGGTGGGGAACTGGGGAGCGGAGAAGTGACAGGAGCCCGTGGTGATCGGAGGTCGCCATTGCTTCCTCCCAGGCCCCGCCCCCAGAGGCAATGTCACCCAAAAAGCGATTCAGGTTGCCGGCAACTGCGAGCGGACAAGTGCACCAAGATAAAAAGAATGAAAATGGCCAAAATGAAAGATCAGAAAAAATTACAACTAACGGATGACGACATAGTCAACCTATCAGATGCACAGTTTAAAATGCTTGTAATCAAAATGCTAACAAAACTGGAAGATAGGTGGATGCAAATAATTGAACAGATGAAGAATACGATAAGGATAATGGAGGAAGATTTACAGGGAACCAATAGGGAAAAAAAGGAAGTTGGATCTCAAACCAATCGGATGGACCTGAAGGAAGAAACAAGAATTCAAAAAAATGAGGAGGGACTCAGGAACCTCAGAGACATTTGTAAACGACCCAATATCTGGATCATAGGGCTGCCAGAAGGACAAGAGGAAGACCAATAAATTGAACGTATTTTTGAACAGATAATGAAGGAAAACTTCCCAGATCTGGCAAAGGAAATAGGCTTCCTGGAAGTCCAAGAAGCTCAGAGAACCCCAAAGAAGCAGGACCCAAAGAGGAACACACCAAGGCACATCATAATAACATTACCCAAGATCAAGAATAAGGAAAGAATCTTACAAGCAGCAAGAGAAAAGGAGACAGTTACCTACAAAGGAATGCCCATAAGACTGTCAGCGGATTTCTCAAAGGAGACCTTCCAAGCAAGAAGGGGCTGGAGAGAGATATTTCAAATCATAAAAAGCAAGGGCCTACAACCAAGAATAATCTATCCAGCAAAACTTTCATTTATAATGGAAGGGCAGATAAAGTGTTTCTCAGATAAGGTCAAGTTCAAGGAGTACATCATCATGCAGCCTCTACTATATGAAATGTTAAAAAGTTTCATATGAGGACTCAGGAGCGAAGGCACTGAGGCCAGATCAGCTACCGTGGAATTCAGATCAGTCACAGCCAAGACGCTTGTGAGGTAAACAAGCAAAATACAACCAGAGAAACAAAATAGAACCAGAGACAATGAAGTTTAGAACATTCTGGCAGTGACCAGAGGGGAGGGGTAAGGGGAGAAGGGGGACAAGGGTATTCAGGAACTGCTATAAAGGACACATGGACAAAACCAAGGGGGAGGGAGGAAGCAAGGGAGGGAGGTGGGTTTGCCTGGGGTGGGGCAGGGGAGGGTAAATGCGGACAACTGTAATTGAACAACAATAAAATAATTTAAAAAAGAGAGAGAGAGAGAGACAACCCAAATAAATAAAATCCAAATCAAAAGAGGGGAAAGTACAACTGATACCATAGAAACACAAAGGATCATACGAACAAATATATGCCAAGATATTTGAAAACCTGGATGAAATGGACACATTTCTGGAAATACTTAATCTTCCAAAACTGAATTAAGAAGAAGCAGAAAGCCTCAATAGACCAATAACAGCTAGTGAAATTGAAGCAGTAACCAAAACACTCCCAGCACACAAAAGCACTGGACAAGATAGCTTCACAGGAGAATTTTACAAAACATTTAGGGAAGAGCTAATGTCTCTCTGCTCAAACTATGCCAAAGCAATCCAAGAAGAAGGAAGACTCCCAAACTCTTTTATGAGGCAGGCATCATCCTAATTCCAAAACCAGACAAAGACAAAAGAAAGAAAGAAAACTACAGGTGAATATCGCTGATGAACATAGATGCTAAAATCCTCAACAAAATATTTGAAAACCACATCCAGCAATACATTAAAAAGATTCTATACCACAGTCAAGTGGGATTTATCCCAGGGTTGTAAGGATGGTATAATATTTGCAAATCAATAAATTAATACATCACATAAACAAAATGAAAGAAACAAAGCACATGATCATATTAATAGATGCTGAGAAAACATTTGATAGGGTACAGCATCCATTTATGATAAAAACACTCAGTAAAGTGGGAGTAGAGGCAGCATACCTCAGCATAATAAAGACCAAATATGAGAAACTTATAACCAACACCATACTCAATGTGCAAAACCTAAAAGCTTTCCCCCTAAGATCAGGCACAAGTCAAGCATGTCTGCTTTTACCACTTCTATTCAGCACATTGGAAATTCTAGCCACAGTGATCAGATAAGAAAAAGAAATAAAAGGCACCCAAATTGGAAAGGAAGAAGTAAAACTGTCATTGTTTGCAGATGTCGTGATAGTGTACCTAGAAAACCCTATAGACTCCACCAAAAAACTACTCAATCTAATAAGTTAATCTGACAAAACAGCAGAATTCAGCAATTGAAGACATTTTTGGACACCAGCAATGAAATATCAGAAATAGAAATTAGGAAATAATCCCATTTGCTATAGCAACAAGAAAAATAAAGTACCTAGGAATAAACCTAACCAAGGAGGTAATAGACTTGTACTCAGAAAACTATACACCATAGAGTTGTATTGTTTTGAAAACTATACAGCAAACTTTCAAAACTATTCAAAACTATACAACAGACTTTCAGCCACCAGAGGGGAGGGAGGAGGGTCATAACAGGGGAAAGAAAGGGAAGGGTCAAGTCAAGGAACATGTATGAAGGACCCATGGACAAGGACAATGCAGTGGGGGTTGTTTGGGGGAACAGTGAGGGGTTGTACAAGGCAGGGGAGAGCCACAGGCAGAAAAATCAGGACAACTATAACTGGACAACAATTTTTTGAAAAGAAGTTTTTTACAAGCCAACCTAAGACTTCTCAAACATGTCTTATTGGATATAGTTGAGTGAAATGCCATATAGTTGAATGCCATTGATGAAGTAATCATTAGCAAAGGAAATGTAGTTTCCATGATTTGTTTAGGCCAGTTAAGATTCATCATCTGGGCCTGGGGAGAAACCCAATCTTCAACCTTTCTTATGACATATGGCCACTTATTGATTATCTATCATCTATCTATCTAATTTATAATCTATCTATCTAATCTGTGTGTATAGTTGAATATAACTATATAACTCTATAAAACCTGTATAACTATAAATATATTTGGTTTTGTTATGGAACAGGCCCAGGGATGGGGGTGAATGATATACTATTACCGAATGGACCCACCCTTGTGCTCCGGGGGTCCCCCCTGCCCCGTACTAGATTTGCCTTACCCACCGCCAGGAAAAGACGTCTCTCAGTGCCAGAGACTGGTGAAAAGGAAAGGGATTATTTATTTAAAAAGTTATACAGACTTAGGGTAATGACTTAATGCTTTCATTAAAAATACTAAAGTCCTTTAGAATACCCACAAATGCACAGTCCTTCCTTTTCTCCCTTGCCCAGTCCAGGGTACCATATCTCAGGAAAAGAAGTAGAAGCCCATGGTTTAGGCAGCCCTCAGTTCTGGCACCATCAGCTTGTGGCCTCTGTGATCTCCACTTAATCCAAAATCATGTGGCACCTTCTCATGGCCCACCAGCAAGAGTCTTTTCACCCCTTTTCTTCCAGACAAAGTCTCGCCTGCTTCTTAAGCCATGTGGCAAAAAAGTCGCACTGTAAAGTTTCACAGTCCCAATTTTCACCAAAGTCGCGTGGTCCCAAAAAGCCCCATCATGGCTGCTGTGCCTGGGTTTAAATCCCGGAGCCCATCTTCCTCTGCAGACCCATTTCCAACTCCTCCCACAATCAGTTACATCTGCTAGCATTCCCATATTCTTCCAGCTTTACTGGGCTGCCATAATAAGTCTGGGCAGGCATGTCTCCATGTTGTGGAGCCAATCATCTCCAAACTCTCATGCAGGCACTGTAACCAGGGGGAGTTGCCTCCCAGTTACATCATGGGCTGAAGTCACTCTCATCCCCCTGGCTCAAAGCATGGCCACAGATATTTAACGTATCTATGAAACCAGTTAAAGGTTATAGATACGTTAAATGACCATTCTAGAGGTTATCTGCAAAACTGTTGCTACTCAAAACAACTCTCAATGGCCCTGCTCCCTGTGTCCCATCCCCCCAGCTCAGACTTGTGGGAGTGAGGACATCCTATACATGTATTTTTCTAATATTTCCTGGATACCCTGAGTTTTGGACCCCATTACAAACCCCTATTTGGGAACTCCCCTTGCTGTACCCTGTTACAGTTTCTTCTGTAAGATGGCTCTAGTAGTGCTTAGTTGTCTTTAACTTCATTCAAAATAATTTTGTTAGATTGTATTGTGTCATATCAGTGTGCACTTAAAAGGTTATGAAAATTGGTGAATTTTTGTGTAGCCATTTTAATATTGAGGATGGAAGAAAATATGCAACCTTTTCGGCATATTATGCTTTATTATTTCAAGAAAGGTCAAAGGGCAACTGAAGTGCAAAAAAATTTGTGCAGTGTATGAAGAAGGTGTTGTGATTGATTGAACATGTCAAAAATATTTTGAGAAGTGCTGGAGAGTTCTCGCTGGACATGCTCCACAATTGGGTAGACCATTTGAAGTTGATAGCAATCAAATTAAGACACTAATGGAGAATAATCAATGTTATAACATGCAGGAGAGAGCTGGCATATTCAAAATACCCAAATCGACAAAGTTATTGGTGGAAATGAAAAGTGTGTCTTTTATTTTATGGAAAAAACTAGATGAACTTTTTGGCCAACCTAATAAAATAAAAACGATGTTTATAACTATACCTTTATGCATTTATTAATTGATTCTAAGATCTTTTTGTTTAATAAGTAGAAACATGCTCTGTCAAGCATGTTTCAGATCTGAGTGTATTATAGTGACTCTAGAATAACTGAGATAAAATAAAACTGTCCATAATAGATACTATGTAAATTTAATGCACATTTTGTTATGGAGAATAATTCTTTGAGGTGAAATAAGAGGAAAATTTCATTTTTAATAAAATTGAGCCATAGAAAAATTTCAGTTTAGGTACTATATTAAGCCATTAACTTTAATACACAAAAACATATTACATAAAAATTGCTGCTATTAGATTAACTTAAGAAAATGAGTTCTGTAATAATTAAAATAAATGTAAGCACTGCTTAAGAATATGAGCTTGAAAGGCAGATCCATTTTTAATGTCTTGAGGTATCTCCATACTGCTTTCCACAGTAGTTGCACCAATCTGCATTCCCATCATAGTGCAAAAAAGTTCTCCTTTCACCACATCCTTCCCAGCACTTGTTGTTTGTTGATTTATTGATGACAGCCATTGTGGCAGGTGTATGGTGATATCTCATTGTGGTTTTAATTTGCATTTTTCTGATGATTGGTGATGTTGAACATTATTTCATGTGTCTATTGGCTATCCATATGTCCTCCTTGGAGAAGTGTCTATTCAGGTCCTTTTTAATTGGATTACTTGTTTTTTGGTGTTGAATTTTTTAAGTTCTTTATAAATTTTGGATATTATAGTTATATTGGTGAGTACAAGGTATGTCTAGAAAAAGTCCAGCCATTGTTAACATAACAACAATTTGTGTGACATCAATGTACTGGCAGCCAAGGAGAGTAGATTGCGATGTGCATATGTAAACAATGATGACTTCACTGTATTAGTCAGTGACAGTGGTAGACACTGTTGACTGAGCATGTGTATTGTAGGTCAGTTGCATTCAAAATGACTGAGCAAATAGACCAACAAATCTGCATCAAATTTTGGATAAACTTAAACATTCCTCCACAGAAACTACCTGGATGATTCAGAAGGCCATAACTACAGGCAACTGGTGATTTTCAGCTTTCTCATTACAAGACACCCACTCATGCATTCCATCTCATACAGAGTTTTTTTGTGGAACATCAAATTACCCAGGTTTGGCACCCTGCCACTTCTGGCTTTTCCCAAAACTGAAATCACCTTTGAAAGGGAAGAGATTTCATACCATTGATGAGATTCAGGAATATACAATGGGGCAGCTGATGGCAACTGAGAGAACTGTGTGAGGTCCCAAGGTACCTATGCAAAAGGGGATCGAGGCGTCATTGTCCTGTGTACCATGTTTCCGGTATCTTGTGCCTTGTACACTCGGCTATTGTAAATTGTGCTGCTATGAACATTGGGGTGCATAGGTTCTTTTGGATTGGTGTTTCAGTGTTCTTAGGATATAATCCTAGCAGTGGAATTGCCAGGTCAAAAGGCAGTTCCATTTTTAGTTTTCTGAGGAAACTCCATACTGTTTTCCACTGTGGCTGCACCAGTCTGCAATCCTACCAACAGTGCACTAGGGTTCCCTTTTCTCTGCAGCCTCTCCCACACTTGTTTGTTGCTTTGTTTATGATGGCCATTCTGACCGGCGTGAGGTGGTATCTCATCGTGGTTTTAATTTGCATCTCAGATGGCTAGCAATACTGACCATCTTTTCATATGTCTCTGGACCCTCTGTATATCCTCCTTGGAGAAGTACCTGTTCAAGTCCTTTGCCCATTTTTTAGTCATAAACAATGCTATGTTTATTGCAGCATTATTCATAACTAACAAGATATAGAAGCAGGCCAGGTGTCCATCCATAGACAAGTAGATGAAACTGCCACGACTGGCGCAGCTAGATTGATCAGGTCCCAAGGGAAGGCGACGGGGGATTAAGAAATAAAGAGGCAGAGGCAAAGCGGGGTCAAGTGGAGTCCCTTCTTTGGGATGCAGAGGAGGGAACTGTTTCTTGATATGGTCAGGTTGTATATACGGAGCAAGCTTTGAAGCAGAGCATGGGAAGGCAAACCGCAGGGGTAAGTACATTTTTTATTTTTCTAAGAACATAACCTGCTTCTGCTTGGTACAGTGATATGACAAGCGGCCAAGTCATTCTTTCTCGCAACAATCCGTCGATAACTCTTTCACAGCCTAGGGCAGCTGTGCTGAGCCCGAGGCCTGCTTGTAACTCCCTTAGCACATGTTATCCTTCTTGGCTCTCCACATGAAACAGCTATAGGACATTTATAAAATAGAATACTACTTGGCTGTAAAAAAAAGAAAATTTTACCCTTTACGACAGCGTGATAGACTTGGAGAACATTGTGGTAAGTGAAATAATCCTGTCAGAGAAAGACAAAATACCATATGATTTCACACATATATACAATCTAATGAACAAAATACACTAACAAGCAAAATAGAGAAAGACTCAGAGAGCAGGCTGACAGATCAAGGTGAGGAGTTTAGAGGGTGAAGGGATTGAGCAAAAGAAAAAAGACTCATGGACATGGACAACAGTGTGGTGACTGCAGAGGGGAGGAGGGTAAATGGTAATGGAAAAGATACAATATAAAAAAAAAAAAAGAGTATGGACTCTTCAGCCTGAGTGCTAGGATCAAGTCTTAACTCTGGCAATAAATTTCTGCGTGTCATAGGGCAAGTTGCTTAACCTCTCTATGCATCTGTTTTCTGTTCTGTTAAAAGGAGCTAAAATAGTACCTACTGCATAAGGTGGTTGTCGATATTAAATAAGATAATGCATGTAAAGTGTTTGGAATAGTACCTGGTATAGACTAAGCCCTCAATGTGTGCTAACAACTATAACTACTGTTTAGTAATATATCCATTGAGATATCCACGCCTTCCCTTTTATTGCATTACCCTTACATATAATCTAGAGTTTATTTACTGACCAAAGTTAAAATTCTGTAAGATTGTTTTCAACATAAAAGGAGAAGAAAAAAATCTTTAAATATTTAGAATTATTTACATTCTATGAGTGTTGATAAATCAAGGTTTTCAGAAGCCTGGAAAAGAATAAAATCATTGTCTTCAAGACCCTGTGAATTAGCTTTCAGTGAGTAAAAATTGCACTGACAACATTTGACAGTGATTAAATCCTTAGGAGTGTGCCTCTCCTGGTCCAATCTCCAAAAATGGGATGCCATCTAATTCCCAGCATTTCTGTTAGTGCTTTGCAGATATTAATCATCTCCTATTTTTAGTGGGAGAAGATTAGGGGGCATTGAGGAAGGGGAGATGACTGTAACTGAATTAAGATGTATGAGTTAATGGGAATGTGGAAATATAGGACAGCATAGTCACTGGTCGCACAGGAGTGGGGATGACAACTCTGCTATGTGTACAACAATGATTCAGAAACCTGTTCTCACATCTTCCTGGGGGGCCTGTTGGGGAGACTCTGTTTTGGGTAGCAAAATATTTGATGCAGGCTGCCGTCAGCAAAGCATCAAGGGGTTGATGAGTGGAGTGATGAGAGGGACTGGAATTTTCTGATGATTACACAGGAGCATTGCTAAAAAGGTTCTGTGCTCTTGGGTCAGGTCCAGACATGTGTGAGTCATCATTCCCGCAGGGCACAGCGTGAGAGTGGCGGCTAGGAGTCCTGGCTCTCCCTTCCAACTGCCTGGGCTTGATCCTGGCCCATCCATCCTTTCCTTGCTACACAGACCTTAGCTAACCATTTGGACTATCTGTGCCTCTATATATTTGTCATATTTAAAATAATAATACTTACCTACTAGGAGTGTTATGAGGGATAAGAAAAATAATAGTTAAATTTCTCTCTTTCTCTCTCTCTCTCTCTGCTGATCTACATCCTTGATCAGTGATATTTGGCACAAAATAAGAACTTAGAATCTATTAGCATTATTTATGAAAACTCCCATAAAATCTTCATTTTTCTGGGGAAGCTCAGAGAAGTCAAGGTTTATAGGATTACAGGGTCTTGAAGTCTCTCTCTTAGCCGAGGCAGGCTAGGCAAAATAATGCAGAGGTAGCCTTTTAAATGAAATCTGCCACAGATCTAATAAAAAGGTGTCCACTTGAAGGCTGTCTCCATCTGATTCTTTTCATCTACTCTAACATAGAAAACTCTACTTATACCAGCCATTTAATCACTGAGAGCTGTAACCAGAAAACCTATCTATGTATAGGATTCCACCATCACTGGTGAGAGCAGTGTTCTGATTCAGCAAACGCTTCTGCTGGGACCACAAGGTGGGAGGAGAAAGTGTTGTCACTGTACTGCTATTGAGTTACTGACTGCACTGTCCAACCTGACCATTAGGGACCAGACATCACAGCACTGAGGTTCGATTAAGTCTTCTGTTATTTTCTCTAATTAGACTGTTTTAGTGTTTGAAGCAGAATCATCTTGAGACATTCTAGTTTGAGCTTTGTGTCTAAGTCAAAGGTGAGCAAGAAGACTCAAAATAGACTGGTTCTGATCTTTAAAAATCAAACTTACTTTTGTTATAAGCAAACCAAGGTTTATAGTCATCTTGTACTTATACAAAGTCAGGAATATCTACTTAACCGTATTGGAACTTTGGCACACTAAATGAGCAGATACTTCTAATGATAGGCTGCTATAGGTGTTAAAAAAAATTCCATGAACCATTTTAAGCTTAAATGATTAGATTTTTTAACTTTTTAAATTTTGAAGACGAGGAAAAGATTCTATTTACCTGACACTGTAAGTGATAGCAATCAATCACTGGAAAGCAGACGAGGTCATGGGCCAAGATGCTAGGAAGGATCAATATGGTCTCTTAGCAACAGACCTGCATAATGCAGTCATCTGGGACCTCTCAATCTCTGACCTGACTCAATAAACCATGCAGCTCATACTCTGCATTTCTGTGACTCAGAGTATTAACTCACAGGGCATATTTCCCTAAGACAAAGATGTCAGTACTTATCAGGTAACTCTGAGGGGGAATGAGCACCCAGTGCAGAACAGCCAAATAGAGCCAATTCAATCACACCTTTGATAAGCAATATTTCATTTAACCTGGATAGCACAGTATAAAACAAAATTGGAGGTACAGAGAAAATAAGATGCTCTTGCTCAGCAAATTCACATCACAGAAACTAACATAAGATGGAAATCATTGGGATCTGGAGCCTGGTAGTGTTTATTTTTGTTATTCGAATCAGCATGCAGCTATGTCATTTATATGATAATGAAATCAATTTATCAAGTATAAAATACCCAGATGTTCTGACCTTAACCCAAATTGATTTTTAATTCTGTATTTTTATTTTGTTTCCATTTTTTACATAACTTTGTTTTTCAACCCACTTATTTCAATTAAGAATGCCAAGGACAAACATAAACAAATTATATAATACAGTGTGATCTATACAAAAGTACATGCTATAACGTGATCCTAAATGGGACACTTTTCTCAGCTTGTCTTAGTGGTGGTAGTGGGAGTAATTGTGTTGGAGAACTGGATTTCTGAATAACTTTTCTTAGCAGGTAAGCTTAGAGTCCTTTGTACATTGTCCGTTTTAATATCCCAAATCTAAAACTGATGAGCTGTTTGACTGGGTAAACTACATAACATTTTTGTGCCTCAGTTTCTTCATCTATAGAGTAAGTATTGCAAGGTATCCTCAATATTAACGTTATGTGTGCCAAGTCTTATTGGCATACCTGGCATATAATTAGTTCAATAAATATTAGTTTTCATAATTATCCTTAGAATTACTTGCTTTGATATAGGCTAATTTAATTGATTAATTCAGTAAGTGTCTCTTGGGAGCCTACTCTGCTCGGCACTGTGCAAAGCCTTGGCTCTATACTTGGAAGCTAGAGACAGTCTGTTTTCAACGAAGGCACTGAGAGTAGGAGAAGAAATAATGAGTCAGAGAATACAGAAGGGATAGTTTTCCCTAAGAATAAGAAGGCCCTTTGTGAGCACTGCAGAGGAGCCCTGCAGGCACCTGGAGAAAGAGAGAAGGAGAATGGCTGGTGAGACCCCTCACTCACACTTCCTAAAACAGGGCATCACAAGACAAAAAAAAAAAAACATTCTTATAATTGGTTTAAGAGAAACATAGCCTTGGATGCAGTTCAGCTTTATCACTTACTCTCTCTGCCACCCCTAGGAAAGTTATTTAATTTCTCTAAGCTGCAGCATCTTCTCCTCTAAAACCACAATGCCAATCCATCTCTTGCTAGAATGTCATAGAGACTGAATGAAATGATATATAGCATTGTGCCATGTATAATGCTCACTTTTTTGCACAAATTTTTGAGGGAAAAATAAGGATGCACATTATACGTAGGTAGTGGTAAATCCATATCTGCGTAAATGTTTTTAATTCTTTTATTTATGTTTATGCATTAAAAGTATCACTCTAGAAAGCAATAATGATATCTGTATGCAAAATAATACCCTTTAAAATACAAAAACCAAGTATCTAAATAAAAATAAATAAAAAATTGATTATCTACCACATACACATATATGGCTTACAAGCAGTATGTGAACGTGTATGAGTGTGCATTGTGCTCAGGGCTGTGTAGGGCATCAGGGGAATGCAACAAATGTATGAGATCCCCATCATTTTCAAGTGGTTTGCCATCTAAATGGTGAGACAACAATCACACATACACATAAATTCAGAGAGGGATTAATGTAAGCAGAAGTCCAAGGCAATGGTTATAAGAATAGAAAAGAACTGATCTGGGCATTCAGGATGAAAAGAACTTGGATGAAGGCAATAACTAAAGGAGAGGGGATAACATAAGCTAGGGAATATTAGATGTGAGAGAAGTGGCTTGAGACCACATTGTAGAGCCAAGCATGGAGGTCTTAAGCAATGGTGGCACATTTTCTGGCCCATACAGAAACACTAGACCATGTCATAAAAGTAAAATGTAAGGACCTGAGTTTTTTGGGAATAGCAAGCAGTGGCAAAGGCTTGACAATGAGAGGAATCACTGGTTGCCGATGCCCTAGGAAATATGCCCCAGAGCGAAGATGGTTCTCATTTTCCCGTAAATACATCGCATTACTTGGTATCAAAATAGTGATTTCCAAGGAAAAGAATAAACTATGGGAAAGAGTAATTACACATTGGGCAACATAATAGTTGCCTTTTTTTTCTCTCTTTCTGCATTGATTTCCAAATAGAGTTGGCAAAAGCAAATTACAAACATATCAGGCATTTCACAAACATTCCACACACTTCCAGGGCTTCTCAGAGCCAAATGCAGAGCCAAAAGTCTAGCAAATAGACTGTGAAATCACGTCTCAGAATAGATGATAGAAAGCACAGACCTGTTTGCCTTTGGGACCTGAGGCTCCTATATCGTGGGTACTAACTCTGAGCCAGGTAACATCTCAGTGATTGACTTGTGTCCTGTTAGGCTGCCCAGAGTGAGACTTCTACATCCTGAACAACAGAAAAAGGGAGAATGTGTAATACGTGAGAAAATGGTTTTAATGGGGTTGAAAATGAGCCCATCCCAGGCCCTCCTGGCTCAAGGAAGGGCAACCATCTCAGTAGCTCTTATTAAGTGTGTTCCAGGATCAGAATCATTGATTGGAAAGACAAAGATATCTATCAAGCCAGTGGAATAGCAGAAAAAACTACTTTGGCCTTATCATTAGCAATAAACAGTTTTATTTGTGTCATTCTAGTCTCTTGGCTTAGAAGTGGAGTTAATTTAAAGTAAATAGGAATAAAATTGTGAATTCATATTTTTTTCGATTATCTGATCTGTTACTACAAATACATAGCAAGCATTTAAAATATTACTCAAGGCGTAGACAAGAAGTTATGGGAAATGACAGACTTTTTTCTGCATCATGAAAAGAATTTTAAATTATGATTCCTTTTACTCATTCTTGAACTGCATAAAGGACCCACACTATTATTTTCCCTGAAGAACAAAGACTGATTTCCTATTTATTTATAGTCAACAAATAATTATTGAGCAACAGACACTGTGTTTGAGGATATTGCATAACTTGGCATATTTTAGGACTTTCTGTTGATTCCCACGAAGTAGAATTCTGCGCAAGTCACTCTGGGGGCAGACACGATACCAGGCATTTCAGTTCTTGGGATCCTGGTCAGACTTTTCTGTGGCCTACTGTTCTGACTTAGATCACCATGCTTCTGTCACCTTGAACGCTTGATATTTGGTGAAATATTTTTTATGGTCTTAGATTTCTTATTAACTGAATCACTTATCAATTTATTCATGACAAACTGAAAAAAGATTATTTTGTTGCCATAGAGAGAACATGATGGAGTAACTAGAATGAAAAGCTAGAATGAAAGTTTAATAAGACAGGGGAGGGAAAGAAAGAAACAAGTCTGGGTAAACAAGATGTAAAAATAATAATGCTATAATTAGAAGCAGAGAGAATAGCTGGTACTAAAAGTAGAGAGGCAGAGAGAGAGAGATGCACAAGTAGAATTTCCTCTTCCCTCCTCCCACCTTACATCAACTCTGATTTAGTTAGTAGACATTGCAATCTCTCCCTAGCAATAGCCTCCCATTGGTCACCTAACCCCCATGTGATCCTATGAAATCCAGGTCAGCTTTATGTATAAGCACAGCCCTATCACCACCCTCAGGATAAACAGAAACAGTTCCAGGTAAAAGCAGGAAGACCAATTTCTTTTTCCAGATAGGGCCTGAGGATCTCTCCTAAGGGTCTATGTTATCAAATATACCCAAACAGAACCAATCTCTTCTTACCAATTAAGCTCTCATTTTTTGAAATAATGTCAATAAAAATATTACCAAGTTAGTGGTTACCTCAAATATAAATAGGAACGTGAATAAACTCAGTCCTAAATTGCAGAGACACATCTATAGAAAATACCTTGGGGCAAAATCTCTGGGGACCTGCTAGAGAGCCAAAGTCAAAGTTTAGGCAAGACTTGATGGAACTGTATCCATCAGGACTTAGCTATCACCATGTTGAAAAGAAATTTTTATTTTTAAATTACAGATTCACATAGAAGGAGATATCACAGCATAAAATAAAGAATGGAACAATAATTTGAAGGGAATAACTTTAATGTCATACTAGGTAGTTAAATTTTACTGAAAATAAAAATGGAAAACCAAACTCTATTATTTCATAACAGATTGAAAGATGGCTTAGGACTCAGCACACTTTTAATCCATTCAACATGGGGGTGGGAGGAAATGGCCAAGCTATTTCAGCTTCTACAAAGTGCGCTGTTTCTGACATTTTAAGTAGGATTTTACTGCCTGGTACATATCCATACTATTATCTCTGTGTTCATTGACTCTCCCAAGAATGCAGCCTCCATGAAGGAGTTAAAATGAAAATATGTCTTAAGGCGAGTGTATGGTATTAAGTGAAATATAACATTTCCTTTCATTATGATGCATGATTTCTCCTATAATGAATGTCCTTGAATTTGTGCCAAGTGAAGCATTCCTTTTACCCCATCTCTCTGGAGATGAAGACAAACTACACACAGCTACGGTATTTGCTGAATTTCCAAGGAAAAAAGTGTCAACAGCAAGAAGATACCCTCACTCTCGCCCCTCCTAGTGGAACATCTGGACTGGGAATTAAGACAGTGCCAAGATGGCAGTAAGACTGGATTGCAGAGCTCCCTTGTGCGGCAAATGTCTCTTACAAATGCGCTTTCCCACAAAATGCCACTGCAGCCTTTGGCTCTGAATATCACTTCTGAAGTAAAGGAATTATTTCTCATTGTTTTTGTGATAGAGAGACAATAACATGTGACATTTTTACCTTTCCTGGAAACTGACAATAGGGACAAGACCTTGAAGGACTTTCACTTCACTTTGAATGTAATTTGGTTTTAACTTCTCATGGGACAGAGTGATAGGAAGCAGATGCAAGTTGGAGGTTACACTGACCTCAATTTTCAATGAATGAGCAACAGTGGAAAATCCATGTGTCCTGTAGTCATCAAGGGTGCAACCATTCCTAAGATGTCCAAGTGGAGATGTTTTTTGTTCTTTCTTCTTTGGTCTGGATCAAGTTCTGTTTTTTTGGTTAGCTCAATACCAATCAAACATTTACAATGCTCCTGGCACAGCTCTAGGTGCTGGGAGTGAATATAAAGTACAGTAGTTGTTATGAGTTGGATTGTATCCTAATCCCCAGTACATCAGAATGTGATCATATGTGGACACAGGGTCTTTACAGAGATAATCAAGTCAGAATGAGATTGTTAGGGTAGCTCTAATCCAACATGGCTGGTTTATACGAAGAGGGCATTTAAACACAGAGGCATGGATAACAGGAGACATGCTGCGAACATGAAGGTGGCCATCTTTGGAACCAAGAACCATAGTTTTCTTACTTGCACCCTCTTTTACCACTTTACTTCTGTGCTCTTCTCTCATTTTGTGTTAAGTTCTACTCCATTTTCCTGTCCATTTACTAAGTTTCCTAATTTTCTGATCTCATTCCCCATCATAGACATTTTCTTTATCTATTCATCCTCCAGTGGGCACACTGGTTGTTTCTGTGTCTTGGCTGTTGTAAATAATGCTGCAATGAACATATGGATACAGATACCTATTCAAGACAGTGATTTTATTTTTAGAGATATATATCAGAAGTGGAATTTTTGGATCATATGGCAGCTCTATTTTTAAATTTTTGAGGGACCTCCATATTGTTTTCTACAGTGGCTGCACCATTTTACAATCTCACCAATAGTGCATGAGGGTTCCCTTTTCACTATATCCTTCTGGCTCTTATCTCTTTTCTTTTTGATGACAGTCATTGTACAGGTGTGAGGTGGTATCTCATGGTTTTGAATTGCATTTCCTTGGTAAGTGATGTTGAGTATCTGTTCATGTTCCTGTTAGCCATTTAAATATCTTTTTTGGAAATTGACTACTCAGGTCCTTTGTCTATTTTAATTGGATTATTATTATTATCACTATTGCTATGGAGTTGTATGAGTTCCTTATATATTTTATTTTATTTATTTTTTAAAGATTTTATTTATTTATTTTTACACAGAAGGGAAGGGAAGGAGAGAGAGAGGAAGAGAAACATCAATGTGTGGTTGCCTCTCACATGGCCCCTGCTGGGGACCTGGCCTGCAACCCAGGCATATGCCCTGACTGGGAATCAAACTGGTGACCCTTTGGTTCACAGCCTGAATCCACTGAGCTACACCAGCCAAGGCTCCTTATATATTTTAGATATTAACACCTTACCAGATATGTGGTTTGCAAATATTTTCTCTCATTCTGTAGGTTATCATTGCATTCTGTTGATAATTTCTTGTGTTGTGAGAAGATTTATCAAAAAAAAAAATCACTGCCAAGACCAATGGCAAGACATTTTTTTCCCTCATGGTTTCTTTTAGAAGTTTTATGAATTTAGGTCTTACATTTAAGTCTGTAATCTATTTTGAGTTGATTTTGGTATATGGTGTAAGATAGGGGTGCAGTTTTATTCTTTTGTATTTGAATATTCACTTTTCCCAACAGCATTTTTGAAGATACTGTTTTCTCCCCATCGAGTATTCTTGGATCCATCATAAAATATTAATTGACCATGTGTACATGGGTTTATATCTGGGACGTACATTTTGTTCCATTGGTTTTTGAGTCTCTTTATGCCAATACCAAACAGTTTTGATTACTATAACTTTGTAGTGTAGCTTAAAATTAGGAAATATGATGCTTTCAGCTTTGTTTTTCTTTCTTAGGATTGTTTTGGCTACTTGGACTCTTTAGTACTTTCATATTACTTTTAGCATTGTTTTTTCTATTTCTGTAAAAAATGCATTTGGTCTCCAACTGTATCCTACTGGAGGCCAAAGGATGGGCCTGGACACTGTGCTCTGCAATGGGTAAGGTTGTTGGTTGGGGTCCCTGCCTGGGCATGGCTTCAGGCTGTGTGCTGCAGTTGGGCAGGGCAGTAGACTAGAAAGGCTTGGGGGCTGGGCTCTTCAGCTTAGTGCTATGGTAGGCTGGGCTTGGAGACACCCAGAAACAAGGTTTAGACTCCCTGGTGATGTAGGTCCAGGGTCTCTGCTTCAGTTGGACAGAGCTTCTTGCTCGGCTCCTAGATCAGAGCTTCTGGATGAGGTCCAACACTGTTGGTTCTCTGGCCAGGCTTCCAGATGGGTAGGGCTGGGTGTCACACTCAGAAGCTGGGCAGAGCTGCTCCCCTGCCTGGGCGAGTCAGTAGTATGTGTTCCATGGCCAGAAGTTCCCATTCACTGGGAACCCAATAATAATTTGGATTCCAGTTAGGAATCTTTCAAGCATAAGAAGTATAAAAAATGGAAATGAAAAGTTTTAAAAGAATGGAAGTGTTTTCTAATTAATTCCATCACACTTTAGCTTTTACGTTTTTCTTCCTTGGTTGTAAAATATAATAAGGAAACACAAAAGGGTACACAATTTGTAAATGTTAAACATCAGTTTATAAATGTCCCCATACACAGACTGATGGTCATTTCCTGATCATAAATTTTATATATTGCCAGGGAATGGTGAAGGATGTGAAAATTTGGTAGTGTTCTCTGTGTTCTCTGTAAGGCTCTCTCCTATCTCTGCAATATCATTACCAAACTTGCAAGACAAGGAATATAGGAACCAAGAAAGCACACACTGACCAGGTGAGCAATCACTCCTTTCTCTTGAACTGAAAATGGTGTGGTGTTAGGTAGAGATGGAGTGATTGGTCTCAGATGTGGATGTGGGAACCCGAATCACTTAGGTTGTTATAGAGGGTGATTATTTCAAACCCAAGACCCAGAGTTAGCAGGTCAGAAAGTTAATTTTCTTACAACTAAGGAGAATAGACAGGCCATGGAGGGGGCAGGGACATCCTATAAAAGTATCCCACAAAACTGCACTGGTAAAGGCTGGGTAAGAGCCTGATACTGGCCTGTTGGGGGCCACCCTGCACACAATCCATGAGCACTGATTTGTGGAGGACCAACCCACACCCATTTCTTGGCACAGTCAGAATGGGTAGGACGCCTCTCTGCACAGCAGAAGGTGACCATGGGCAGTCCCACTAGCAGTCTCACTCTTTGCCTGCTCATTGGCCATCCCCCCACATGAAAGGGTTAAGGAGAGGAATTAAGCCATTTAGCAAACCAGCAACCTGAACACTAAAAGCAAAAGCAACCGCTAATTGCTAGAGAAGCCATTTACTAAGAAATATCTGAACAGTTCTTTCCAAAGCTAGAAATTTATTACTGAGCAGGAATGTTTATTACTAAGGCTAGATAAATAGGGAAGTTAGGAAGCTTTTAGCTGAAAATAGTAGATTTTGGTAAAAGGTTAAACATAAAAACTAGTTTTACATCTCAGAGAAATCTAGATAGGCCATCTAACTCCTGATAGGTAGCCAAACATCTAAGCCCTGACAAATGTAGTTAATGGTTAAGGATGCGTTTGCCTATGTGACAGTCCCCTTAAATCGCAAAAGGACAAAGAACAACCTCTGCATACATCTTTAACTCAGAGAGATCTAAGACTTTAAAACTATATGTTTAGCCATTAACTAGGACCTAAGAGTTTGTAGTTTAATACTGTTTCCTGGCTAATAGATAGATCAGCAAACCTCCTTATCATACCAGCCATTTGTTTAAGCCCAGGAAAAAATTAAGGTACTCTGTAGCCAGTTTTGTGAGTCAGCCTTTTCCTGCCATTAATAATTTGCAAATATTCATATGTTTTTTCTACTGCTTGTAAAAAGAAAACCTTTTAAAAATAAAAAAAAACCTTTTGGAGGGAGTCAGTCTGGCCCTTGAGGCAGGCTGGCTGGCCTGGCCAGGTCCCCGAGGCCTGGCAGTTTCTCCTGCACCCTCAGAGAGTGTCTGGAGTCGTCTCATTTGCCTTACTGTCCATCCTCCGGTGTACCCAAAGAAGTGCAGTAAGCAGGCCTTCTGCACTGGCCTTTGGCCACCTCCAGAATGACTGCCAGTGAGCGAGGCCAGAGTGAAAACTGTGTTGTGGTCAGGAGTAACCAGGACTCCAACACTGAAACTTCTCCAGAAAACAACTCATCAGACATTAATTTTATTTTTTTTATTGATTAATTTTATTTCAGAATGAAATTCCCTTACTTTCTAGCCTCTCCTCATATGTGTCCAGGTGTGTGCCCACCAAGTGCACCAGACAGGAGCTACTATGTTGCCAAGAGTGTGCCTGAATCTCTTCTTGGGAGGCGGAGACTGTTTCAGTCTCTAAGTCATGAAGAATTTATTTTGACATTTTGGATAATTAAGGGCAAGATGAAGACTATCGAATGTGAAATACCTTTTTTACAGGGTAATTCCTTTTATATAAAACATAATACTAGACACCATGGATAGGATGCTCATATACCCTTCCTTTCTTGGTTTGCTCTCCAGGTGTAATTATAAAAATATTATTATTTTTTAGGGGGGTCACAACTGCATGTTGGGAAGACCCTTTGGCTGCTTCAGGCCTGGATGGGGTGGGGATGGCTTTACTCATAATTAAAGATGAAGAAACAGGCCTGGAATGCAAGCTGAGGGGAACCAGGGGACCTCAGTAACGAAGCTGACTTTCTGGGTTACTGCCCCTCCCTTGTGGTGCCCCAAGGCCGAGTTCTCAGGCAGAACTCCATAAACCAGCATGTGAAGCTTCACTCTGTGACACACTTTGCCCCACACAGATTCCTTTAGGCATGTCTCCTCCCCTTCTAGTGGTTAGGAATTGTTCCAGGCCCTCAGTTCTCAGTGAGAACCCTATGGTGAGCCCTGGCAGAGGGTCTCAGGGCCTTGTGGTCTCTTTTGGGGTACAGGAAGTAGACTTTCTTTCTCAAAAGCAGTCTTCTTTGCTAGATAAGTTATGTGGCCTGTCTAGCCATGGGGAATAGACAATGTGTGAGAGCATAGGCCCCAACCTCAGGAAGCACACGAGTCAAGCGAGGAAGATAGAGCTCAGTGTAACTGCTCTGGGTGATTGTATTCATCTTTCAGTCACTTAACAGGTTTTTCCTTTGATGGAGAGTTTTGGAAAATTGGGTGGAAATACAGGTATTCCTCTAAATTTGAAAAAAAAAAGAAAAAGAAATACTTTTCTGCGAATCAGGACTCCAGGGCTTCCACAAAATTCCTCTATGCGGTTGGGCTTGAAAAAAAAATCACATAATTATGTATGCCAGGATATTGTCACTTGTAAAACAAGGAAAGGGCTATATCAATAGTGTTTAAACTCTTTTCTGAGGTGCCCTAGGTTATAGAAGGGCCTGAAGTGTTTTCCATAATGAGATTCTTCTTGAAGCCTCATTTGAATACAAGTTTCCAGCTACATAGATAAATATTTAAAATGCCTGATGTTTGAAGCTCTCTAACAGGTGATGCAGTAATTCTAACCAGGTAATGGGATCATCATTGCAGGTGCCTGCTGGGTGTTTGCTGGCCCAGTAGAACAGAAACTTGGAACCATTAGAAAATGATTCAGTACGTAGGGAGACTGCTTACCTTGCTTCCACATCTAATAAAGATAGTGGGTGATAATGTTGCTCGTGGCTTTACAGGTTGCATGTAGGACATTGAAACTATTGTTTTTCCTCTTCAAGAGTTGTCTACCATCCAGTCTGGAGGAGGATTCTAGACCGAGGCCTACGTTTAATTATCTCTGAATCAGAACGAGCCTTTTAGATTCTGGTTTTCAACCCCATTTTGTCTATGTATAAAAGTGGGACATCATGTTCTATCCTTCTGGCCTCACCTGCTTGTTGTCATTATCAAAGAAAGTAATAGATAGATATAAAAGCACTCTGAAACACTCCAAATGAGTGCATTTCATTATTACTTGTTAAGATGATTTTGGGGGGATGGTTTTTTATATAATTTTGGGGTTATTCTAGATTACTCTTGAATGTGAGTCAACTTAAATTATTATAAAATTTTCTATAAGTATATTTCTCTGAGGCCTTGTATTATACTAGTATAGTTCAGAGATATTGGTTGCAAGCAAAGGAAATCAAATCTGTCTCAAGCAAAATGGCACGGACAAGTGGAAACCTAGGTGATAAGATATGTATGACAAGGCTTAGGCACACAGGTCCAGGGAGCTCTAGAGACAGAGAGGCAGGAAAACACACTAAACATTGGGGTAGTCTGGCAGCATGCATCACTGTCCCTGCAATTAATTATCTCTAAATCAGGGTCGGTGGTTTCCAAACTACACCTGTCTGTGTAGAGCATGAGCCCCAAACCGTCAGGATTGTCTCTAGCTGAAAACCCAGTAGGGCCAGGCTGGCGCTCAGCTGCTGGATATCAGATCTCGCCTCAAAGTATCCTTCATGTTTTGCATTCCTGGCTCAAGATTGGAACTCCATTTAATACCATTTCATTAGATGATGTTGGATCACCTTTGGATGCGTGATGGGAGGAGGCTCAGGGAGTGTATAGCCAGGAGCTTCTGGTACCAGAAGACACTAACTCTGACTGAGCCTGCACACAGAAGTAATTTGAGTGCTACAGTACAGGTATTATAACTGGAAGAGCCAAAATGACATGTTACCCAAAAATGTGGTATTTGGTAGCTACCTTGTTTTTCTCATGTATATATTGATAATTGAGCTATTTGTTATTTTTCTAAAGGACAGAAAAGCAAAGCTGAAATGACAGATAATATATGCAAAACATGAAGCTTTAGATGCCGATACTTATATGTGCTGATTTATTCAATGCTCTTTCACTGAGTAATCAAACATTAAAATTTAATATAAGACAGGGTACACAATATATGAGATAGTATTTGCTATTTCAATTTCAGAGATAGGAGATTCCACATGGAGGCCTACACATTTATAAGTGTAGATGACATATTTAAAATTTTTGGTAGTACTTTGTATATGCAGATTTTTTAATACAAACTTAAAAAACAAAACTCAAACTAGAGAATTTAAAGATCCAATTGACTTTATTAAGTGCTTCATGAATCAGGCAGCATCCCATCTAGAAGGGAGATTCAAGAGGTGGTACAAAACGAAGATTTTTTGGAAGAAGGGTAGGGCAAAGAAGCTATTAACAAAAGAACATAAAGGATCATTTTTAGATCAGTACATATTCTTTGTGGGAAAAGGGGCAGCAAAGGGTTTTTTTTTTATCATGCAGATGGCCTTTCCTTACTGCAGGTAGCCATAGAGAGGGCCCATGTGACAGTTTACCTTACTGTAGGTGCTTGATTGGAAAATTCCAGACTGGTTTAGGTTATTTTTCTGGGAATGGTTGAAATAATGCAATGTTTGGCATCCTGGGTTTTAGTGCAAGTGACACCATTTGGGGCCAGTGATTTTTCTCTTTAACAACCAATGTGACTGGACTGGCCCTTGTAGTTCTTACTATGAATGAAAGGCACTGACAGGACCAGTCAGTCACAACCTTCGGTGTCAGGCTGAGGCCAGCACGAAACAGTTTCGATCTCAGACTCTGATTCATTCCTTCAGTTGCCAGCTTCCCTGATGGCTTGAATGGTCAGTGTCTATACATGTTGAATAACTATGTTGTACCCCTGAAACTAATATATCAGTGTATAATAACTAGATTTTAATTTAAAAAAAGGAGAAAAAGATAAAAACCACCAAGAAACTTTGTGAAATTTTATGGCATGTTTGGGAGCACACAGCAAGGTCACATATAGAAAAAGAGAGAGTATGGGTCTGAGGTTCTGCTATTATTGGCATCAGAATGGGGGCCTAGGGGTTGGGAAGGTCACTCTGCATTGGTGAATTTAAAATATGAGAGGGGATCTAAAGCACAAGAAAAGAAAAAATAAACAGCCCAATTGGTCAGTTATGGAAATGAACCAAGATCTCTAGAACAAAGGAGCCTCAGGATGGAATTCCACGAGTGGCTCTTTAACTAGTCCTGTGACTAGCATTGTGTTTTTTCAAGACAGCCAGATTTAGAGTGGACAAATCTTTGTAGCAGATGTCTCTTCAATAAAAGCTTAAGTCAAGCACTTGAATTATCCAAGCAGACAAACAAAAAAACCCAACAAAAAACAACTGTCAGAGCTTACACTACAAAAAATGAAATGCCAAGCACAATGGAGAATGCACAAACTTACAGGCTAGAGGAGGAGAATTAGATCGGGGTCAGAAGAACCAAGAGTTAACAACAGAAGGGTGGAATTTAAATGGAGCAGGAAAGCAACAGCACCGTGGGCCCGAAAATTTACCTGTATACTAATAGTTAGTTCACATTTAGAGGCCAGGACATCAATCATGTATAGGTCTGCTGGCTATTTTTAAAGGTCAGGATCAGAAAAATGGATCTGTTCACATTTTTTAAAATATTACAGTTTATAAGCCTGTCCCTAATATTTGAGAGGACCAGAGTACAAATGGAGACAACATATAAGAAATTTAAGGTTTGAAAGCTTTATGATGAGGTCTGCCTGGAAAAAGTCCATCCATTGTTAATATAATGAGAATGGGTTGTGTGATGTTGATGTAACCTGGCAGCTGAGGAGAGGGATCTGGAATTCACATGTGTGAACAATGACAACTTCACTGTACTAGTCAGTGGGAGAAGTAGACACCATTTAGTGAGCATGTGTACTTTGTGGCTGTCATACTCAAAATGACTGAGTGAGTAGAGCAAGGAATCTGCATCAAACTTTGCATTAAGCTTGAACATTCCTCCATAGAAACTACCCAGGTGATTCAGAAAGATGCAGCTACAGGCAACTACTGGTGATTGGCAGTTTCATCATGACAGTGCACCCACTCATGCATAGAAAAATTCTCATGCAGAGAATTTTTGTGAAACACCGAATCACCCAGGTGACTCAGCCTCCCTACAGCCCAGATTTGACACCCTGGAACTTCTGGGTTTTCCCCAAACTGAAATCACCTTTGAAAGGGAAAATATTTCAAGTCATTGATGAGATTCAGGAAAATACGATGGGGCAGCTGATGGTGACTGAGAGAACTGTGTGAGGTCCCAAGGTACCTACTTTGAAGGGGACTGAGGTGACATTGTCCTATGTACAATGTTTCTTGTATCTGTGTCTTCTTCAATTAATGTTTCTATTTCCCATATTACATATTTAGATACCTTGTGGACAGACCTTGTATAGTAAACTACCAGTGTTAAATAATATATGTTTTATCTTCTTGTTGAACAATATACTATCCTAACAAATAATGAAAATAAACATACAAAAAGCTATGTTTTTATAAGATAAAAAGTAGGAAAGATATAAATTCTGATTGTTTTTAATTTATATTGTACTTCTCTAGAGATTCTGTTAGTGAAACACCACATTTAAGTGAGTAATAAAAATACTCATGATTTATAAATTACTATGTACTGATTTTATATTTGTTCTGTCATACCTGATTATGGTTTTATAATAAATACTTTTAGGTACTTATATTCTTTTGACAGTGATGTTATGAAAGATCAAAAGACAAAATGAAATTTTATTCAAACTACATTAAACTTTGAAAATAATATATAAAAATTTAAAGAATACAATGATATTCGTGTATTTTCAAGTTAATTTTCTCTCAGAAATGTAAAATTTTCTATTAAATGTAAAAGTAAAATAACACTTATAATTAATAAATATCGATTGTAATTTTATTTATGTATTATTTATTTTAATTTTTTTACCGTTGTGCAAGTACAGTTATCTGCCTTTCCCCCCACCCCTCCCAACAACCTCAAACCTCCTCACCTCCTTCCCCTGTTTCCAACACCCTTGTTATGTCCATGTGGACTTTATAATTGTTCCTGTAAACCCTTCACTCTTTTCCCCCTTTATCCCTGCCACTCTCCCCTATGGTCACTGTCAGCCTGTTCTCAATTTCAATGTCTCTGGTTAGATTTTGCTTGCTTGTTCATTGTGTTGATTAGGTTCCAGTTAAAGGTGAGATCATATGGTATTTGCCTTTCACTGCCTGGCTTATTTCACTTAGCATAATGATCTCCAGTTCTATCCATGCTGTCACAAAGGGTAGGAGCTCCTTCTTTCTTTCTGCTGCGTAGAATTCCATTGTGTAAATGTACCATAGTTTTTTGATCCATCCATTTACTGATGGGCACTTGGGTTGCTTCCAGCACTTGGCTATTGTAAATTGTGCTACTATGAACATTAGGGTACATAGGTTCTTTTGGATTGGTGTTTCAGGGTTCTTAGGATATAATCCTAGCAGCGGAATTCCCTGGCCAAAGGCAGTTCCATTTTTACTTTTCTGACTAAATTCTATGCTGTTTTCCATAGTGGTTGCACCAGTCTGCAATTCCACCCACAGTGTGCTAGGGTTCCCTTTTCTCCACAACCTCTCCAACACTTGTTTGTTGCTTTGTTTATGATGCCATTCTCAATAGTGTGAGGTGGTACTTCATTGTGATTTTAATTTGAATCTTTCTGATGGCTAGTGATACTGAGTGTCTTTTCATATGTTTCTGGGCCCTCTGTATGTCCTCCTAGGAAAAGTGTCTGTTCAAGTCTTTTGCCCATTTTTTAATTGGATTGCTTGTCTTCTTAGAGTGGAGTCGTGTGAGTTCTTTATATATCTTGGAGATCAAATCCTTGTCTGAGGTATTATGGGCAAACATGTTTTCCTATATGTTTGGTTCCCTTTTCATTTTAGTGCTGTTTTCTTTAGCCATGCAGAGCTTTTTATTTGATGAGATCCTATTTGTTCATTCTTTCTTTTATGTCCCTTGCTGTAGGGGACATTTCAGTGAAAATATTGCTGCATGGAATATCAGAGATTTTCCTGTCAATGTTCTCCTCTAGGACTTTTATGGTGTCACGACTTATATTTAAGTCTTTTATCCACCTTGAATTTAATTTTGTGTATGGTGTAAGTTGGTGCTCGAGTTTCATTTTTTTGCATGTAGCTGTCCAGCTCTCCCAGCACCATTTTTTGAAGAGGCTATTTTTACTCCATTTTACACTGCTGCCCCCTTTGTCAAAAATTAATTGACTGCAGAGACTTGGGTTTATTTCTGGGCTCTCTATTCTGTTCCATTGGTCCATGTGTTTATTCTGATGCCAATATCAGGGTGTTTTGATTATAGTGGCGTTGTAATACAGTTTGGTATCAGGTATTGCGATCCCTCCTACTTTGTTCTTCTTTCTCAAAATTGCTGCAGCTATTTGGGGTCGTTTATGGTTCCATATAAATTTTTGAAGTGTTTGTTCTATATCTGTGAAATATTCCATGGGTTCTCCCATAGGTATTGCATTGAATCTATGAATTGCTTTGTGCAGTATGGGCATTTTGATGATGTTAATTCTTCCAATCCATGGGCACGGTATATGTTTCCAATTGTTTGTGTCTTCCTTAATTTCTTTCTTCAGTGTTGTGTAGTTTTCTGAGTACAGGTATTTTACCTCCTCTGTTAGGTTTATTCCTAGGTATTTTCTTTTTCTTGTTGCTATATCAAATGGGATTTTTTTGCTGATTTCAGTTTCTGATATTTCATTGTTGGTATAAAAAATGTCTTTGATTTCTGAATATTGATTTTGTATCCAGCTGTTTCATCGAATTCATTTATTAGGTTGAGCAGATTTTGGTGGAGTCCATAGGATTTTCTGTGTACACTATAATGTCATTTGCAAACAATGACAGTTTTGTTTCTTCTTTTCCAATTTGGATGCCTTTTATTTCCTTTTCTTGTCTCATTGCTGTGGGTAGGACTTTCAACACTATGTTGAACAGAAGTGGTAAAAGTGGACAACCTTGTCCCTGATCTTAGCAGGGAAGTTTTTAGTTTTTTCCCATTGAGTATGATGTTGGCTGTAGGTCTCTCATACATAGCCTTTATTATGTTGAGGAATGCCCCCTCTATTCCCACTGTGCTGAGTGTTTTTACCATAAACGGGTGCTGTACCTTATCAAATGCTTTCTCTGCATCTATTGATATGATCATGTGATTTTTGTCTTTGCTTTTGTTTATATGATGTATTACATTTATTGATTTTTGAATATTGTACCATCCATGCATCCCTGGGGAGAATCCCACTTGATCATGGTGTATGATCTTTTTAATGTATTGCTTGATGTGGTTTGCCAATATTTTGTTGAGGATTTTAGTATCTGTGTTCATTAGCGATATTGGCCTGAAGTTTTCTTTTTTTTGTTATGTCTTTATCTGGTTTGAAGAGTAGGGTAATGCTGGCTTCATAAAAAGAGTTTGGGAGTCTTCTGTCTTCCTGGATTACTTGTAATAGTCTGAGAAAGATAGGGGTTAGCTCTTCCTTAAATGCTTTGTAGAATTCTCCTGTGAAACCATCTGGTCCGGAGATTTTGTGAGTTGGGAGTTTTTTGATTACTGCTTCAATTTCATCTGCTGTTATTGGTCTGTTCAGGCTTTCTGCTTCTTCACTGAGTTTTGGAAGATTATATTTTTCTAGAAATTTGTCCATTTCACCTAGGTTTTCAAATTTCTTGGCATATAGTTCTTCATAGTAGTTTCTTACAATCCTTTGTATTTCTGTGGTATCAGTTGTAATCTCTCCTCTTTCATCTCTGATTGTGCTTATTTGGGTCCTCTCTCTTTTTTTGTTGATGAGTCTGCTTAAAGGCTTGTCAATATTGTTTATCTTTGCGAAGAATCAGTTCCTGGATTCATTGATCCTTAGAATTGTGCTTTTAGTCTCTATGTCATTTAATTCTGCTCTGATCTTGGTTATTTCCTTCCTTCTACTTGCTCTAGATTGTCTTTGTTGTTGTTCCTCGAGTTCTTATAGGTGTAGGGTGAGGTTGTTTATTTAGATGTTTCTGTCTTTTTAAGGTAGGCTTGTATCACTATGAACTTCCCTCTCAGGACTGCCTTCACTGTGTTCCATAAGTTTTGGGTTGTTGTGAGTTCATTTTTGTTTGTGTTCAGAAACTTTTAGATTTCTTTTTTGATCTCATCTTGACCCATTCATTGTTTAATTACATGCTATTCATTGTCCATGATTTTGAGTGTTTGGGGGTTTTTTCCTTGGGGATGGTTTCTAATTTCTGTCCCTGGTGGTCAAAAAAAATACTTGATATAATTTCAATTTTCTTGAATTTGTTGAGGCTTGTTTGTGTCCTATCACATGGTCTATCTTTGAAAATATTCCATGTGCATTTGAAAAGCATGTGTATCTAGCTTCTTTGAGGTGAAAGGCTCTATATATATCAGTTAGGATCTAGGGCATTACTCAATGCCACAATATCTTTGTTGATATTTTGTTTGGAAGATCTGTCCATTTTTGACAGTGGGGTGTTAAAATCCCCTACTATAATTGTGTTGCTGTCAATATCTTTCTTGAAGTCCTCCAAGATTTTCTTTATGTATTTGGTTGATCCTATGTTGGGTGCATATATATTTATAATGTTTATGTCTTCTTAATGTATTCTTCCCTTGAGTATTATGAAGTGACATTTTGGGTCTCTTTGTATGACCCTTTTTTTGAAGTCTATTTTGTCTGATATGACTATTAACTCTAGGTTTTTTTTCTGTCTGTTTGCTTGGAATATTTGTTTCCAGTCCTTTACTTTCAGCCTGTGTAGGGCTTTTGTTCTGAGGTGGGTCTCTTCTAGGCAGCATATGTGTGGGTCATGCTTTCTTAAACATTCGGCTCTATGTTTTTCAACTGGAGAATTTAATCCATTTATGTTTAAGGTTATTATTGATAGGTACTTATTAACTGCCATTTTTTCGTACCTGTATTCCTCTCTCTCACTCTTTTTCTTCCTTTTCTTAAAGCAGACCCTTTAGCATCTCTTGCAGAGTTGTTTTGGTGGAGGTGTATTCTTTTAGACTTCTTTTGTCTGGGAAGCTCCTTTTTTGGTCTTCCATCTTGATTGAGTGCCTTGCTGGATAAAGTTGTCTTGGTTGCAGGCCTCTGGTTCTCATTACTTGGAATATATCTTGCCATTCTCTTCTGGCTTGGAGTGTTTCTGTTGAGAAGTCAGCTGCTAACCTTATCAGAGCTCCCTTGTATGTTACTTCCTGTTTCTGCCCCGCTGCCTTTAAGATTCTCTCTCTGTCTTGGAATTTTGCCATTTTAATTATGATGTGCCTTGAAGTGGGCCTCTTTGGGTTCCTTTTGATTGGGACTCTCTGTATTTCCTGGATTTGTGTGACTTTTTCTCTCATCAGATTAGGGAAGTTTTCCATCATTACTTTTTCATACAGGTTTTCTATCCCTTGGTCTTCTTCTTCTCCTTCTGGTATCCCTATTATACGGATATTGTTACATTTCATGTTGTCCTGCAGTTCACTTAATACCTCTTCATTCTTTCTGAGTCTCTTTTCCTTTTCTTGCTGTCTCTGGGTGTTTTTTTCTACCATGTCCTCCAGCTTACTGATCTGATCCTCTGCTTCATCCAGGTTGCTTGTAATTCCTTCTGTGTATTTTTTTTTTATTTCAGAGATTTTATTGTTCATTTCTTCTTGGCTTTTGTTTATAGATTCTATTTCCTTTTTCATATTGTTCTAGTTCTCACTCATTTCCTTGTAGTTGTCTATTAGTTTCTTGAGCATCTTTATAGCCATTAGTTTGAATTCTGTATGTTATAGTTTGCTTACTTCCATTGCATTTAGCTCTTTCAGTGGGGAGTCTTCCATTCTTTTTTTTTACATGTTCTATTTTTGTCTCCCATTTTAGGTGACTCTTTTTGTTTCTTTCTGTGATTTCTGATGCTTTGCTCTGCTAGCTGTTTTTGTAGGGTGAACTTCTACGGTAGGAATGCTATGAGGTTCAGTTGTGTTGTATCTTTGATCTCCTGTCTGGATTCTCTAGGTTCTCCCTTTCTTCTGTTTGTGTGGGCCTTCTTGTTGTACTTGGGTTTTCACATTTTGGTGGTTCCTTTGTTGGTGGTTTCTCTCCTCCAGCAGGTATACTGATGGTATACTGATGTTTGCAGCTCCCACCTATTCTTGTATGTGATCAGTGTTAGGGGATAGGCAAAATGGATAAAGACAGTGGGAGAGTACTTTATGGGATTTAAAGTATCAGCAAGTAGAGAAGAGATAAGAGATTCTTTGGATACGTATAGTGTTTACTGTGATATTTCACTCAACTGGCCACTTTTTATAAAAAGTGAAAGAGAGATAAGACACTTGTTAGAGGGAAGGAGGATTGTGAGCTGAATCCAGAAAACAGAGTGCTTGTGCAAGTTTAGAGGATGAGATATAGTGAGAATAGAGGATAGAAAGTAGGCATAGTGTGCTAGAGAATAGAGTTAACCACAACAATAATAAAGCTCAGGAATAAAGTGAAGTGGGCTAAGATCAGGGAGGGTTGCTTTGTTGTATGTACAATTGTATGGAACAACAATTATTAACAATAGTACTGGAACAACAATAATATGACAAGAAATATATTTGGATTTGGATAACCAGAATAGAAAGTACATGATCAAGGGTCTTGTGTTATTGACACACAGGTGATGTGAAAGTAGGAAAATAAAAATACAATAAAGAGAGAATAAGGAAAACCTGTCAAATGATGCAATTAAACAGAGAAATAAAATGAGGAAAACTTAACATAAGGAAGAAAAATTAAAAAATACTAATAAAAATTTTTTATTAGTTTTTTAAAAAATAAAAGTGGTAAAAATAATGAAAAATAATAATAATACACATAAACAATAAAATGCCACCTCTATGGGATTGCAAAGTGACATTTGTCTCAGTTTCTCATTTTCTGTGGTTAGCCTTATGCTCTCCCTTTGGATCTGTCTTTGGACCCTTCATGACTCCAGGTCTTACTGTCTCACTTGGGGGAGGGAAAAAAAGGAAAAAAAAGAAGATAGAGGAAAGAAAAAAAAATAAGCCTCCAGGTGACTTTGAACCCATTCAGTGAGTTCTGCTGATCTTTCTGGATGTTACAGGAAGAGGGGGGCTGGGCTTCGCTTTTCTTCCTTCCTGTGGTTTTGGGAGGATGGGACCCAGGTCTGGGCCACAATATTCACAGTTTCCCAGCCTCCAGCTCAGGTCCTCCCTGAGCTGTCAGGCTCAAATCAGCCACTCAGCTGCGCACAGCCTGTGAGTCAATCTTGGAGCACTGTTTCACTGTGCCACCCAGTCTTGGGCACATGGTTTGAGACAAGCTGGGGTGCACAGTTCAACTTGGCTTGTTGGCCCCAAGGTGCTTAGTGCAGAGAGAGACAAGCATGGGCATGCAGTTCCATTTATGGAACTCAGTCTCTGGGCCCACGCAGCTGAAATCACCCTCGGGGCAAGCTAGCTGCTGCTGGAGAGCTCCTTACAAAGCAGCTGCGCGCAGTTCTTAGCAAGTGCAAGGCCGTTCACGCAGCCCAACTGTCCAACCAAACTGGAGACTATCTGAGTCAGGTTCCCACACTGCCCAACTCCTCCCTTCTCCAGGTGTCTCCCAGTACCCCAATTTGTCTGGTGCCAGCATTCACAGCCCAAGCAAATGTGTACACTGCCTCTTTGTGTCTCCCACTTCATCTCTATGCTCCCCAGGGACTTCCAGGCCCCTCCTGGTGCCGGGCTGACCTCCCTGTTCCGGTAGGGGAGGGAGCTAATGATCTAACTCCCTGTATCTTGTGGCAGGTGCTGGGCCATGGGCCGCAGCAGCCTTGGTCCCCGTGCAGATCCCAGGAACCTTACTGTCCCAGCACAATCTTCTCACCATCTGTTTTTCAATGTCCTCTGCAATTTTTGGTCTCCAAACTTCATGTAAGCTGGGATTCCAGTGGCTGTTCACTCTGTTCCTCAGAAGACCAGCTGTGTTCCAGCTGGGCACAGGGAGAACTGTGTAATTTTATTTAAATAAATATAAATTGTTAAGATAATTTTGAAAATTTAAAAATATTCTTATCAGAACAGTACTAATTAAAATTCAAGTTTTTAATATCGTTACCCATTAAAGTATCAGTGCCACGCTCCCATCAAGTCATATGATATATATATATATAAATGCCATAAGTATAAATATATAAAAATTTGAGTAATATATATTAACATGACTATGTATTCTGTAATCATTTAATTTTGTATGTTTGTGATAAACATACATACGGTCCTGGGCAGGGACTCTTGTATGGGTCTAAGGGTGCTACTGCCAGTTAAGAAAGATTACGTGTATTTCTCATCGCTACCAAGGGCTACAGGTGCCATTTTCAGCCATAGAAAGAGAAAAGTAAGTAATCAAGTTGTTAGAACTTCCATGTTGTGGGTGAAAGAGAACACTTTAATGTGTTAGTGAGTATTAACATTTTGAGATTTTAATTTGTAGTTAGACCTTCTGTATTTTTCCTTCATGGTCATGGCCAAGCATGGCCAAGCATGTTGGCAGACCTCTTATATTTACGTGTTTTATGAAGATTGAAAGTTCACACGAACTGATGAGTCCATGCTGTGTTCTAGAGATGGGAGGAGAAGTGAGGAAAAGGTTGCAAGGGTAATAATGCCTGACAATTTTTGTGGCTTAGTGGCAGATTTAATTTATGTATTACAAATGAAGAAATGAAGCTTTAGCTGTGTAGCTCATTTTGATAGATAGTAACCAATATGCCAAGATTGTGGGTTTGATCCCCAGTTAGGGCACATACAAGAAACAACTAATGAATGTATGAATAAGTGGAACAATAAATTGATATTTTTTCTCTCTCTCCAATCAATTAAAAATAAGTGAAGAAATGTGATGTTGCATGCATATTTGATTTGGTGCTACAAATTCATTGTTATTGTACATCATTGGTTTTGCTCAGCGCTCTATATTTTGTAATGAATACTCACTATAGTCATCTCAATACTTGATATCAAAAGGTACTTCAACAGTATCTAACAGTCTCTGAACACCAACACTGGACCGTAATTTGACCATATTGTTGTAACTAAATCATCTACATGAGTGGGTATTATTTTCATCTGTATTTGATTTGGGAAAAGAAAGTCCCTACGTATATTCTTATCAGGAGTCATTATCTGAAGATTTGCTTTTAAACCTGTATTTACTGTTTATTATGGCTCTTTTTAAAAATATAAATTAGTGGTTCAAAGGTAACATGACTCATTACCATATTAATAAGAAACTTAGATTTTCGAAAGAATCTGCAGAGCCATGAACATACTGGGAACAGGGGAAATAGGGTATGCAGAGGTGCAAAGGGCTACAAAGCCAGGGGCTGATGATTTTCTCTGAGTCCATTGTATTTTGAGCTCCAGTTGAGCAAGGTTCCCAATGAGTTTTTAGCAAACGCAAAGAAGCAATAACACTGAATAAGAGCAGAACTTTACAGTGTTTTTACAGCTCCCCATTGATACAACTAACTAAAAAATGTTAGCCCAGTTTGAGGAAACATCTTTGGGATAAATGGAAAGTTTCTTCCTCTCCCCTCTTGGCACACCAATCATTGCTTCTTTTTATCTTCCTGTCCTTGTGCTCAGAAGAGTCTAGTATACGGGACAACAGTATTTGACAGAGATGTTCTTAGTCTCATCAACTTTTCTGACTTAGCCAGATTCATTCTCACTTTGAAATGTGTATAAGGTCAAGCCAATGGAATGTATGTGAGCAGAAATGATTTGCACAAAAATGTGATGTTGTTTCCAAATAAGAGCTCCTATGTCATACAAGATCTGTCCAGAAAAAGTCCAGCTATTGTTAACGTAACGAGAGTGATTTGCATGACATTGACGTAACCTGGCAGCCAAGTAGAGTGCACTGGACTGTGTATGCGAGAACAATGACAATTCCACTGTACTAGTCAGTGGCCAGCAGTAGACGCTGCTGAGTGAGTGTGTGAACTGTGTGGCTGCACATTCAGAATGACAGAATGAGTAGAGCAACAAATCTGTATCAAAATTTGCTGTAAGCCTAAAGATCTCTCCACAGAAACTATTCAGATAATTCAGAAGGCTTTTCGTGATAATGCAATGAGTACAGCTCAAATAAATGTGTGGCACAAATGCTTCAAAGGAGGTTAAGTGATCTTTTGAAAGTGATCTTTTGAAAGTGATCTGTGTTCTGGAAGGTCTGCAATAAGCAGAACACCTGAGAATGTTGAATGTGTATGGGCTACAATCAACAAAGATCAGTGACTGACAGTGCAAGAACTAGAAACTGACCTGGGGATTCCAAACACTACTGTGTCTGAAATTTTGAAGCTGGGTCTTTGTATGAAACATATCATGGCAAAATTTGTTCCACGGCATTTGCTACCAGAGCAGAAGGAACACTGTGCTGCAGTTGATAGTGAGTTGATTCAAATCGTTACCAATGAGCCAGATTTCCTCAAGGAGGTCATAACTTTGAAGGAAACTGGGGAATCATTGTCCTATGTACAATGCTTCTTGTATCTTGTATCCTCTTCAATAAATGTCTCTATTTATCATATTACATGGCTGGATACTTTCTGAACATACTTTGCACCATGTTGTGTTACTTTTCCAAGTAGAAGAGAATCTCAGTCATTATATTCTTATTGACTGCTTGTAAATATAAGCTATTCATCCTTTTTGGATTACTGTGAGATCAGAATTGGTCTCAATTTGAAAATATCAAAAGGCTGGTTCTCAAAATGTTATTGATGGATATTGTTGCAGAATGGTAGACATACTTTCTTTTTCTTTCATGTGCGTATCTTTAAGACCTTCTTCAAAATCACAGATTATAACATTCTAGTTAAAGTTAGAGTCAAATGTTTGCCCTTTGGTTAAGCTTGTAATAACCCATATAATGATGTAAATCTAGCCATATATTTCAATATAGCTTCTATGTTTTCAAAGTGCTTTCACATAGTTTATCTCATTCTATCTTTACCTGAGCTTACAAAATCAACTTAGAATTCATTTGAGTGGTTTTCCCAAGTATTATACAGGTAGTAAAGGACAGAAACAGGAAAGTAATTGAGAAATTTTGAGTTTGATGCTTTTCTATAATGACTAATAATTGAAGGACATCTTTCAAAATATATCTCCCCCCACCACAAAATAGCATTTGAGCTTTTAAATTGGTAAACACTCTGTAAAAATGTACTTTCCCCTGTTGAGTCAAATTCTACCTGATACATGGAATTCAGAGTTCCACCATCCTTTCTCCTAAGTTTGGGTTACCTAAGATGTGACTGGTGAGTTTAGACAGGTTCCATTGGTCTTGCCATCTTAATCCAAGTAGCTAAGCATTTTTTCATTCAAAGTAAAAATTCGAAATAACTTTTTGTCTCTAAATATCAAAATGTCCAGAAGGCTAAAAAATATTATTAATTTTCTTCACTATTCTATCTGTTTGTAATCACCAACCCCTTCTCTTTGCTTGTAGAGTCTTCTTCCCTTTATCTTAGAAGGACTCCAAGAAAAGATGATAGAGGCTGAGTGGGAAGTGTGCAGCTGTAGGTCCATAGAAAGTTAGGATGTGACTTCAATTAGGATGTGGCTCCATCACTTTGTCTCACACAACCTCTAGGTTATCATTGCAAGAGAATTTGCTGTACAAATGCTTCAAAGTAGGTCAGTTTGTGACACAGTAAGGGAAAAACAATTAAGATATTAAATTTTTCCCTGATTGTAACTTTTAAGATTCTTCTGCACTTTCATCCAACTTCTTTTATAGTACTAAGATACCAGGATGGAAAGAAAAATAAATTCAAATAATTTTGAAATTTATTTATCTATATACTTGTGATAAATAGGTCTTGTAAACACTACAAGATATAACTAATTTTCTATCTGTATGGTTCTAGGAGGAGGCCAGATTATTGTGGATTAGTCACATTATAATATTTATTTGAAAGATAAAGTTGAATTTTATATGATATTTTTATGTCTTAATATTAAAGTGAGGTGATAAGGAGTAACTATTCACCTTCACCTTCCATAGGTATATGATAAGTTCCTACTGGGTCCAAAACACTTTCCTGGACCGATGTGGACATACATGAATCAACTGAAATTTAAAATAAACTCCTGAGTTTATCACATGTCCAGATAAAAATATAGTATTCTGAGAAGGACTGCATTGATGCCTGTGTCAGCCATCAAAATTAGAAATTGTACAAAAAATCTGGAGGACAAGGCAGTCTCATCAAATTTAAATAAAAGCTAAAGAAGGCACCTATTTCCTTTTTCACTTGGGGTGTCCACTCTAGAAGGTCGAGGTCAATTCACCTGAGAGTCAGAGCATCACTGTCTTCTCACAATGATGAGAAGGCAGAGGACCATCAAAAGCCTGGTAAATAATGGGAAATTAGTTTTCTTTCAAAGCTCATAGAACAGCTTGTAGAACTAAATCTAGCTAAGCATATGCTTCATCTTTTTTAACCTCTCTTTATGGAAGAAACTTCTGCCATTTAAATCATGGAAGATATTTATGGAAAAAGGCATATCTACATAGTAGTTCTTTTAGTTTATATTTTCTTTACAACCGCCTACTAATTGTTACAGTCATGCTAAAATATAACCTTGAATTTGTATACTGAAATGTCTCCAAAGTATTGTCACCAATTAGTCATTTGTTTCTCCTATTCCACAGCCAGTTTCCTTTTCCTCTTTCATGCTTTCTTTTAATCTTTTATACAAACTTGCATATATTTAAAAACCACATTTATAAGGTTGATGTATGGGAATTGAACTAGCAATTACTTCTATTAATTAATGGAACTGAAATAGCATTTTCTGTTTTTGGGTCTACAGCAGTTACGGTATTCACCAAGATGTATTATGAAAACAAACACTTAGGTTTATCTACTGTAGGTACATTTTATTGGACCAGGCATTGTGGAAAATTCTAAAAGATTCCTGGTCAACATACATGCATGCATAAGAATTGATTTTTTTGTGTGTCTGAAGATTCTGCTGCTAATTCCATTGCCCCCTATTTCTGAGTGTGGTTGAAGAGATTAGTCAGTGTAAGGCTGTTGGTCCTTATTTTCTTCTTTAGATGAGTAAATCATAGTTGGAAGTAGACCGTGTTTGTGAAACCTAATATTAACATAAAATTTGTTTTAAATTTTAATAAATTATTCCCATAGTTCTATTGAAATTCTTCTGGTATTATATTGGAAATTCAACTCAAAAATAAGGCTGTATCCCCCATCTTCAGAGAACTGAATATAGATAGATTTTTACACATGTACACACACTTATTCTCATTTAGACTGTAGATCAGACAAATCAAATAGATTTCAACTTGCTCCTCAGTCCATTTGGTTGATAATGACTGGTTTGAGATTCTGAAGCCATCTTCAAACTTAGCAAGAAAGGGTGCTAAGATCAACCAGCAATTTCTACTACATATACACCAGTGGAAGGTGGCATGCCTTGTCTATGCCATCTCAGTAATTATTCTTCCAGGAACTGCTGTCTTCACTCCTTGAATACCTAAAATGTGCTTGGCATCAAGTGTTGAATGACTAAATGAATGAGTTTAGGATCTCTCAGCCAAGCTAAAGAAAATACATTTAATCCAATGAAACAGAATAATTAAATGCTAACCTTATATGCCGCTAATTCTTGCTACAGAAAAGAGACAGAATGGTGTGGACTGAAGAAATGAGAAAAAGTCTTCACAGGGGAATTGGGCATTAAAGAAGAAGAACAAGAAGAATGGTTAAGTAGAAAGCTTAGAGAAGAGAATATATGAAACAAAAAGAGAAAAGACATGGAGATATAAATATGCAAATAAATGTTGTGGGTTTGAAGTAAAGACAGATCTAGGATAAGATAGAACACATAATAGGGAAACACTGGGAAAGGATGGTGTATGCGTGTCTGTGTATGGTGTCAAAGGTAAGGGCAGGTTACAGTGGGTTTCCAAGCCAGGCAAAGGGATTTAAAACTGATGGGGATGAAGCTACTTTTGTGTTTTAATAGTGAAGTGGGATATGAACGTGATAGACTAGAAGGATTGGTTTGGCATCAGTGCATAAAAGGTGGAGTGGATGCATGAAAACCTTTAGACAAGAAGACCAAATAGTAACTTTGGTAACACACATTTGGGCTTTGAGAATTGTCCAGTTGGAAATGGAGAGGAAATGGAAAGTATATATGATATTCTGAAGAGTTAACGTTACTTACAATAGCTAACGTATGAAAGTGACCCAAGTGCCCATCATTAGACAAGTGGATAAAAAGGTTATGGTACCTATACCCAATGAAATATTACTTAGCCATTAAAAAGAATGAAATCTTAAAATCTGCGACAACTTAGATATGCCTAGAGCATATTATGCTAAGTGAAATAAGTCAGACAAAGACATATGCCATATAATTTCACTTACATGTGGAATCTAAAGATAAAAAAAAATAAACAAAATAGAAACAGACTCGTAGTTGCAGAGAGCAGACTGATGGCTGACAGGAGGAGGGTGGAAGTCCTGGATAGAAAGGTGAAGGGATTGAGAAGTACAAATTGGTGGTTGTGAAGTAGTCACAGGAATATAAAGTACAGCATGGGGAATATAGTCAATAACATTGTAACAACTATGTATGGTGCCAGGCGGGTTCTAGAAATATTGGGGGAAACACTGTAAAGTATGTGATTATCTAACCAGTATGCTGTACCTGAAACTAATACAAAATAATATTGAATATAAACTGTAATTGAAAAATGGAATTAAAAAACATGTTCTTGATCATTTGACATAGAGACAGAAAGAAAAAGAAGAAATAAACATGACTTGAGATTCTTACCCTATTATTATAAATAACTTGAAGTCTCCAGAGCACACAATTGGAGGTCTTTATGATTGGCTACTATGACTTGGTTTTATGTCAGACAGACTTTGGATGTCAGAGGGAACTAATGAATATGGAAAGCAAAGGCCCAAAATTTCCCTTCCTGTTGGGTATATGAATCTGGATTGTTCTGGTGATGGAAAGAAAGGATATCAGAAAGATTGGGGAATATATTGTAATATGGAGCTTAAAAATCACTGAGAGGATTCATGTTTTTGAGTCAGATTTGGAAAAAAATACATAGTTTACCCTCATGGGATCCTGTTAGATATTATGAGATTATAAATATTCTAAGATCTGTGAGACAAATAAGTCACTATATTCTTACCATTAGTCTGCAACCCTAACGGGCTACAAAAAATGCATAATAATTGGTTAATGTTAGGATTTGAAATCAACAGTATGATCACTAATAAGACTGTGATAACCATTCATGATATGAATTCACTGAAATGGTAGCCAATGTCTATCAGAGCTGTTTGCCATGGTTAGACTTCTTATCTACCACAGTTGCTTCTTCCCAGATTTTTCACTAAGCAGCCAGTTGTCCTTCTGCAGACTGCAACTAGGTGGAACTGAGAGCCAGAGGAGTAAGTTACCACAGTAACAGTAGTTCTCCGTTTCTCTGAAAGTTACCACCTGTCTGGCCTCTAGAAAATTCTCTTCCAGTGAAAATATTTGTCATGCTGCTAATTATTTTCTAGTCTTGACAAAATGTTCTTGAGGAAAGTATTAGTATAGGAAATTAGGTGTATTACTGGTCTTTTGAATATAGGTTATCTTAGCAGCATTTTCTCACAGGGAAAAAATTTGATATTCTTATAAAATTAAAGAAAAATTAAATGTTTATTTTGTTACTCATGTACTTTTTCATCTGTTTTATTATAGACGTATCCACCAAAAGGGAAGTAATGGACACAGAACTGCACAAAATAATCACAGGCTGGTTGAAAACATTTCATTGTCTCTATTAGTTACTACTTAACACAGACTTCAATTTACTTAGCAAAAACAGTCATTTTAAACACACATGAGTGCTTAAACACCATGGAACGATGTTTCTTTTTAAGAATGAACATGATTTTCTGTTAAATTAACAATAAAACTCTCTGTCACTGTTCCAAATATATAAAAAAGCGTATTTGAAAAGATTTCTCATTGTATCCTGCTAATTTATGATTAATACGATAACTACTTGGCTTAATTATCCTGTTCAACCTGCCCATATCTCCCTGATTATAACTTGTTTAGATACAAACTAATCATAAACCAGGACCTCAAGGACTAAGTTTAGTACTAGATGTATATTTTATGAATGGCTCTTTAAGTCCATGTGCAAGGCAGTAGCACACTCTAAGCACCTATGTCATTCCTGACAGTTTATATTTTACTGACCCAAATCATGAAGCTGATTCACTTTTTTTTCTCATAAAGATTGCAGCTTCATCAAAACACTTCCTGTTCTGTAAGACAAATCAATGTATTTCTCATCTTTGTTCTATTGTCAAGAAAAAATCCTTGCCAAATAAAAGCTGTAGTAAAATGTTATCATTTGTGCTGTTCTTAGACGAGGATAAACCTCACATTTGGGTACTGG